>CAUHTR010001181.1:74771-86417 GCA_959609185.1 Schmidtea polychroa
CAAAAAGTATTTTAACATTAATTAATTTCATTTTAAATCTTTTGTTTATAATCAGTCTCCAGATTTGAAAAATGTAGCTGTACGAAATATTCTGGACACTTTTTATTATTTCTGAATCGAAAAATTGATGCAAATAAGTCATTATTTCACAAATGAGTGCTCAATAATCTTTTTTATTCTTCTACATACGTTATGTATTTATGGGTGTGAATGATTGACTTTTATATTTCGTTCCGTGTACTCGGCGGGATGCTTGTACAACACGGTATATATACAGTTCAGTAGTTACAAGTATTTTTTTTGTAAATCCTCAAAATTCAAGGTTTTTTATATAAATTAAGATTTATTTCGATAAGGCTCCGGAGGCCGCACATGAAGCTCCGGGAGGCCGCAGGTTCCCCACCCCTGACTTAGGGCATAAAAGGAACACAAGATTACTGCACAAAAATAATTTTTAAAAACATATCAGTTGACTAGTTGGTGTTTTTAAAAAAATCTTAAAGTGATAACGTGTGAAAGGAAAATTATTATCGATCTGATACCAAAGAACAAGATTGGAGTCAATGTGAATCAATAAAATTTTTCATTAATGTCTTATTTAAAAACTCAAAAATATGATTATTAAGTTTTATAATTTATATTGATTTAATTCATTTTGAATTTATTAAAACAAATTTAATTAATTATAAAAATAATTATTATTTTATCTTTAATTTATACTAAAATGGGTATAATTTATTTTAATCTGCCATATTTAAGTAAATTGTTAAATAATTTTTATAATCGAATGTTTCGAAAGTTTTGTTTAACTATTAATGAATAAAGGATGAAAATGTAAAAGATAGATTTTTGAATTGTGCTAGATGTATAAATATTTATAATATTTGTGAACAATAAATTGAAATGTTTAGAAATCGGAGTATTTTCTTTGGAATTTTAAACTATGTTCATGGACAAAATGGTACGATAAAATGATGTTTGTTAAAAATTTGGAGTTTTTCTAAACTGTCTAATATCAAGTTTCTAAGCCTTTAAAATTTTACTCAATACATTGTGGAGGTTTAATACTTATTTAAAAGGTTTTATGAAATTATGATTTAAATTACAATAAACCTATCATTGTTAATATAAAATTATTATAATTTTCATATAATTAAAAAGGAATATAGGAAAATTCAAAAATCAAGAGGTCAACAAATCATCCAATTAAAAACGGGTCAGGCTCAAATGATATGATGTGGAATATCATGGAAAGAATGGATTTATTAGAATATTTTCAGAAAGTGTCAAAATGCAAGGAAATTCGTTAATTAATTAATTAAGGGAAACCAGAGCTAAGTAAACAGAAATAGAAATAAACAAAGTCGGTCGGAAAACCATTATCCTGGCAGCATGAGTAGTGAGAAAACGGAGAAAGATTATCACAAAAATTAAAAACGCAAACTAAAAAATTGAGTTTCAAAAATTTATGATACACAAACAGAAGCGACGCAAACCAAATCTATACAGTTAACTACTGTGAATTTCGTATTTATAACGTCCATAAAATAATAATTTATTTCAATACAATACTATATTTTTTCAATATTATTTAAACACAGAATATATTTAAGAAGGACAGATTTCGTCTTTCATACTTTTCATTCACATTACCATACTAAATTTATTATTTTAAATTTATAAACATTTAACATTTTATATTATACATTTAAAATGTTAATTTAAAAATACTATTTTAAAAATATTTTGCATAAATCTTTGAAATTTAATATGTAATTTTTAAATATATACTTATAAATGCAGAGAGAAAATTAATCTTTCCTACCGAAAAATTATAAAACCCAACATAAAGCTTAGTTCTAAAATGAATTTCTAAAATGAAATAATTTAACTTGAAAAGGAAATAGCAACAAATCTCTAGAAAATTATGTCAATTTCTCAAATTGATAACAAAATGTGTAGCAAAATATCGCAGGTATCGTTTGATGCCAGTATAATAAAATTGAACTGTTTTATATCAGTCATAAATTTCGGGATAACTTTTGAAATTTATCCAAATTAATAATTTTATCAAAAATTTCTGATTATATTCACAATTTAATTAATCGATATTTTATTGAATTTGTTTTAATTTTCATATTTTCTTTGATCAACCAATTACAGATAGCAAAAAGCACTTATTAAAACAATCAATTAGTTTCAAGCATTTAATGTTATTTTTATTATCTTTCTTTATTGGAAATAACCAATGAAATTATATTTCTTTATTATCCGCTACATTTATATAATAAATTAATATAATATAAAATATAGAACAAAATGGTTATTATTGGTTAGATATTTATTTTCTGTGTTGGGATGTTATGATATTGTGGACCAGTTGAAAGTATAATAACATTAATTTATTCTAGGATTGGATTTTATTGTTAGAAAATTTCGCCGACAGGACGTCAATGGCATATCCAGGTTATTTAGTTGTTAGCGATTTTTAGGTTTAAGTTATTTTGTGTTATAAACTGCCATAAAATCAACCAATCAAAGCTGTCAATATCTTATTCGTCTAAAAAACTAAACGATCTATTGTTATTTTTTTATAATTGTATTTGTTGAGGATATCTGAATAATAAATATTATGAAAAATAAATCAAATGACCTGGGGGAAATCGACATGACAAACGGGGTGATCTATGGGAACGCAGAGAAGACAACGAAGTAAAAAGAAGCAAGAGATGAGAAAGATAAATCAAACAAATGAAAGCAAACAGGAAATTAAAACAAAGTACAAAAGGGGAAAAAGGAATTTCAAATTCCAAAAACAAAACTGGAGGAAATTTATATCTTGACAGTTTGTCACAGATATCGAAATTCCATGAAAAATCGGCATAACAGAAAAAGGGAAAAAGCATATCTCGACATCTGTCAGTGATAAGGTAGGGACAGTGGAAATGTGGGAAAGAAAAAAATGGAAAAACAAAATTATCTCAAATACCGCAAATGTAACAAACTATAAAAGAGAAAGATACCGAGACTAAACAGAGTTAGAAAAGAGTTAGTTAGAAGAGAGTTAGAAAAGTTAAAAAGGGGAGAATTAAAAGGAGTTAAAAAGTTAAATAAAAGAGTTAAGAAGAAATATTTTATTGGGAGGATAACAAAAATCTATGTAGACCTAATATAAAGGTTGAGAAGGAGTGTAGAGCAGTCGAGTAACGTATTCCTGTGATTAATTCAATTGACGATTAGTGATTATTATTGTTGTTGTACACGGAGAGCTATTCTTTCGCGTATTGACATAATAAGCTCTGGAGTTGATTAGCTGTAATTGCAACTTGTACAATCTAGTGTGATTATTAATAAAGGTTATCTTGTTCAAACTTGTAAATTCGTGAATTGATAAAACACACTTGGAGTCAGAGACGTAATTGTTAAATTTATAACTCATCACCGATCCAATAAACCCAACATATTTTAACAATTTGAAATTATGATTTTGAAAATTATTTTGTAACATTAAAAAATGAAAGTTTATGATGTAACGTGACATTTCTAATGAGTACTAAAGGCGGTAAAATTTAAAAAATATAAAAAATTCTTGCTAACTATTGTAAGAAGGTAACCCGCCTATGGATCTACACAGAAAGTCGGTATTATATATTTATTCGATATCAACCTCTTGATGGACAAATTTTGATAAATGTATAGTTATCCTTAAAACTTATTGATCTAATGCATGTTTTCCAGGCCTGAGAGGTAACGCCCACTGTATTCATTATTCCAATTTATTTGATTTACTAGGCTTCGTTAAAATAAACCCTGTATGAAACTTGAAATAAATCTGTGATTCAATTTGTTTTTAATTAATTTTTATATTTGCGAATAAGTCATGCAATCTGTCATCCTAATTTACGGCTAGAGGGGTATTGGTAAAAGAATTTTAGAATCGAAGAGGTTTTGGAATCACTGATCTAATGCCATTTAACGAAAAACTAATAAAAATATAACACAAAATCATTGAAAAGGGTATTTTAAATCGAAAAAGTTTTTTGACTTTGAGTTACAAAAGATTTTCATAATTGACAAATGTATATTATTTCCAAAATGTTTCTATAAATGGAAATTTTTATAAAATATGAAATATATAATTAAAGCAAATAAATTTATGAAGAAAATGCATAATTTTAACTGTGACCTTCTCTAGCTTTTCCATAAAAATTTGTTGATTTTTACATTCGAATTACAATTTCAAATATATAATTTGAAAATAATGAAAAATTATCAAAATAATTATTTTATTTATTAAATATAATTAAAATTATATTATTTATTTATTTATTAGAAAAAAAAATTTTTTTAATTATTAACTTTTTTTATTACTGTTATGTAGAACTAAAATAACAAGCCTTCTTGGAAATGATTATTTAAAAAAAGTGTATTCTATTGGTTTTATCTAAACACATCCTTTGGAGATTTTTAATATAAGATAAAAAGTAAGATAAAAAAAAAAGTTATAAAATTATTTATAAAAGAATTAACATCCTTAAAACTTATTTCAAAGAGAAATGAATTTTGAATTTTAAATTCTGAGAAAAATAAGATTTTTTATTTTCTAAGGTTGCTTTTATCTTTTGGACTAAAAGAACAAGCAAAGTAATTATGAAAAATATTCGTAAAAATATTTTAGGTGAACGAATATTAGAAAATAAATGACAAATATTACATAGTAAATCAGACCCAATTAAATTATCATAGCCTTTGGTAGTATTAATAGTAATAATAATCATAATAGTAATAATAATAATATGACAATAATAAAAATGTTGGTGTTACGGTAATGAATGCAAATAAAAATTTAAATTTACACAATTCGAGTGCAAATTAGTGAAAATTCTATAAAATCAATTCTGATTAAAACATAAAAAGGAAAACTTCTTCAACAAAATTTTCCATTGTGATCGAAGATAAAATTCATCATTCAAATTTTGAAGTAGGTTAAAATTTAAGTAAAATTTGCAAGTATTTTCGTGTATAAAATGGTTTAAAGTAGACTACGTCGAACCTCCTACCGTAAATATCAAACTACATCATTGTTTCTGATTTAAATAAGTAAATTATTAAATTTGATGATGCTGTTGGTTTTAAATAGAACAGGAAACTTTGAATTTTGAAATTCTATTTGTTGAAAATAAAATATAATTGTGATGAGTTTTTTTTTCAATAGTAACAATCAAACTTATTATCATCTTCCTACCGAAATATTTTAAAAGCTCAATAATAATAATAATTATAATAATTATCATAATTAGTATAATAATGAAAGTCAATAAACAACAATAGAACAGATATAAAATAAATTAAATATTTTTGAATATTTAATATATATATATATATACAGCGCCGTCTCTTCCGTTGTGCTAACTGTGCTAAGCACAAGGGGCGCCGCAAATTTTATAAAAGCCATAAATTTGATAAAATTTGCACTTTCAAATATAATTTATGATATTACAAAAAAAATTATGAATAATTTAAAAAAATCTCCCAAGAGAGGCCACTGGTTGAAAATAATCAAACAAATAGTGTCACAGTCGCAGTGGTTTGTAATATGTAATTGTGAATTGTGGTCCTGAAATATCAAAACCACATAGTAAAATTTTTTTTTATAACATTTTCAAAAATTTAATAATTTAAGTATTTTAGCCATTGAGTCTGAATTTTTTGAAAGTATTGACTGTGAAGAAATAGTTGATAAGTAGTAAGATGTGTCACCTCCAGGACATGTCACCTCCAGGACACATATATATAAGTAGGTCAAGTTAAAATTAAGTAGATCAAGTTAAAATTATGTAGGTCACGACTATATAGGTATTAAAATATGTAGGTCAAGTTACTTTAAATATATGTTACCTCCAGGACACTATATAAATAAATAAGTCAAATTAAGTAGGTCACGACTATATAGTTTATAAAAAATATGTAGGTCAAGTTATTTTTAACATGTATCCCTATAATATATACATCATTCAAAAGATATTTGAGAGTAGAGTACAATGATCATACCTTCAAAGGTGTATGGTGAATCCCTAACCTTCAAAAGGTGCAAAACCCTCGAATTTTTTCAAACTCTATAATACATATCTTTCAAAAGGTAATTGAGATGTGAGTATGATGGTCATACAATCAAAGGTGTATGGTGAGTCCTTCACCTTCAAAGGGTCAAAAAATTTCGAATTTTTTTTTTCAAACTTTATAATATATATACATCATTCAAAAGGTATTTGAGAGTAGAGTGTGATGGTCAAACCTTCAAAGATGTATGGGGAGTCCTTACCCTCAAGTGTCAAAAACTTTGATTTTTATTCAAACTGTAAATTGATCATTTCAACAAATTTTCAAACCCCACAAATAAATTTCCCAACTCAAAAATTTCCCAAATTTTAAAAATTCCCAAAAACAATTTTCCCAACTCAAATTTTTTCAAAAATTAAAAAGTCCCAAAAATGAAATTCCCCAAATTTCCCAACTCAAAATTTTTCAAATTTTAAAAAAGTTTTCAAAACTATTTTCCCAAATTTTCCAACTAAATAGTAAAAGAATGTTTTACAAATTTTTTTTTTTTTTCCTCGAATACATCAAACCAAAAATTTAACAAGGTTCGTCACACAAATCTAATTTTGAAATCAAACAAATGAATTTAATAAAAATTAAAATCATCGACATACACAACCGCCGTTCGCCCGCCCGCCCGCCGCCCGCCCCGAAGGGGCTGGCGCGGTAGTTTGTAAATTTGGTTTAGTTTGAATATTATTATTTGATACATAGTTTTATTATTTACAATATTCAAAGTATTAATAACAAAGGTAAAGAAATAAATGTTTATAGTATGATACTCATTAATATACATTGAACATGCTTTACATTTGCGAACATTTTAAATTTGAATTTTAAGGATTACTTTCGATAGATTATATTGAATAATGGTTCATTAAAAAGGTCTCATTTTTTTTTTTTTTTTTTTTTGGATTTTTGTGAAAAGTTGTAGGTTAGGCTGAAAATTAATTAGTAAAAAATTGACACTTTTTGTGTTGTTGAAATAATTGAAATAAATATTTTAAAAAATGTAAAAACTGAAACGTTAAATATCATTGCAAGTTTGCTTGTCTTTTTATTATATGTATCGTGTTGAAATATCTAATTTTCTTATAATCTATCTATCGATCATCTTGTTGCTTTTGAATAATAGTATAAACATAATTATTTTTTCATTTTAATTATTTTCAACCATGTCGGAAAAAGGTAAAATATGAATTTTATGTTTATTAATTCTTTTTTTTTATTTAGCATATATAATCAATTTTTGATTGAAAAATTAGAGGAAATATCTAATGTAAAAATTAGAGAATTTATGAATGTTCCAGAGAAATTAAAATGGCCGTATTCAGACGATGAAATTAATGAAGATGATATGTCATATGAATCTGAAAATATTTCCCAGCAAGAAGATGAATATACTGATTTGCCTAGTGAAGAACTTAAGTCATGTATTGAGAATTCTACAACAGATAAATTACCAAATGAATCTAAACAAGAAGATGAATCTATTGTTTTTACTAATTGTATTGATCATATTGTTGAAAATATAATGAAAAGAGATTGTATTGAAGATTAATAAATTTAAAACTTTAGTTATTTTCAATGATTTAAAAACACCAAAACACTAATAAAGATGTATTAAATAAATTTAATATGAACAATGTTCCTCTTCAAACTTATCTTCGGCTTTTATAATTTTCCAAATTGGTTTGATTCGGTCTCTGCTTACATTATACCCTTGAATTAATATGGTAACCATGCAGGTTATTTTGCTCATCTTACCACCATTGGAAATCATATCCAAATCGTTTCTAATGAACATATCTTCATCATCAAATTCAATATTTTCATTGATCCTCTGAAATAATTGTCCCAATAGCATCTTGTCGTGAAACTTGATTTTGGAAAGTCTCACATTGTAGAAACATTTTTCCAGAGTTACTGGTTCCTAACAATAAATAATAATAATAATAAAATCCAAAATAATTTATAGAAACTTACCTTAAATGTATAGGAAATTGGACAATACAAATAATTTAGTTTGTATTGCATGAATTCGACTGGCTTTTTTGTATCCACTCGAACATTGACCAAGGTTTCCGTGGATAATGTCGCTTCTTTAAATTTCCTTTTTCCGAATTCCTGAGCGGCATCTGCATTTTTTCTCTTCAAAACTCCTAGATTAAAAAACTACTAAATGGAATATGTGTAAACGACAACAAACCTGTAATTTGATTATCCATTTGTAGTTATAATATTTAATAATTTGAACCAGATATTTTATACTAATTTCATTGTAAACAAGTTTCAAGTGACAGGCATGATCAAAACGTGATCAACTAGTTCATTTTATGCTAAATAACAAAGTCTGAAATGATTTATTGTACACAAAGAAATATTATAGGTTAATTAAGGTTATCACAAAACAAATATAATTATATTTTATTACAACAATACATTTTTTCGCAATTCAACAAGTAATGCATGAATTATTTCTCGTTTCTGTAGATTTACAAAACATGTACAACTATCATCCCCACAAGTATTCTGCATATTATTTTTACAAAAATCACAATTTTCAACATCATCGGTATAACATGTAATCGTAGCATGATCCATATGAATTAAATCTATTACATTTATTCCAGTTATTTCATAAATTTTGTAAAACACAACTTCTGGAGCACAATACATTAAGGAATTGTTCAAATTCGGATAAAAATCTTCAATTTTATCAATCAAAATTTTTAGTATAGTTTCTAAACAAAAATCAGTAAATTTAAAATAAAAACAGTTACCTTCATGTTCAATCATTGTTGAATAAATATTCAAGCAAATCCTCGTTACTTATATTTGAAGAAATTGTTAAAGATCCAATCAAATCCTTTACATCGTTTATAATTCCTTCAACAATAGTATGAAAATCTAAATTTTTAATACCTAGTACAACTATTTTACCACTCGAAAATATATTTACACATAGTGGATTATATTTTGTATAACGCAGAGCGGGAAATAATTCAGGCTCATATATACAATCTCCATCTAATAACTTTGCTAAATTATTCAAATTAATAGATTGTTCAACCTTGGTAGCTATAGTAAGACTTTGAACTTGAATATCTTTGATATTATATTGCAAATTCTCGAATTCGATAGGCTTCTTACAACCCATTATACGACATTTACCATTTTTGAAAAATATAATAGTATATTTTCCAGTTTTGTCAACATATTGTTGTGGTTTACACTTGGGGAAATTCATCATACCAACAGTTTCCAAAGACACACGACCTCTATAATTAATATTTGTCAACATTTCTACTGAATATTTAAAAAATCAAGTATATATATATATGTTATATTATAGAGTAATTAAATCAATTTATTCTTTACGATATAAACAAAATTAATTTTTAAATAAATATTAAAAATGGAACTAAGAAATGATGCTGTATATCAAATAGTCGGACCAAGTGGTAGCGGCAAAACTTTGTTTGTTTGCAAATTACTAAAATCACATTTATTTGAATCAAAATTTAACAAAATGTATTGGCATCGAGGTGCTGATCAAGAACACGGATTGACTCAATCAAGTTTCTGTAAATTGAAAAATATGAAAATAGTAGAGGGATTTGATAAAAATTGGTCCAGTAGACTAAAGAAGGGGGATGTCATAATTATTGATGACTTGTATCAAGAAGCTAATAAAGAAAAGAATTTCAATAATTTATTTACCAAAATCAGTAGACACGTTGGTGTAACTGTTATTTTTATAACTCAAAATCTATTTCATCAAGGTGGTGCACATCGAACACGTAATTTAAATGTACAATATTTAATTATTTTCAAGAATCCTAGAGATGCAACAGTGATTGATTTTCTTGCACGTCAAGCATACCCTAACAATCGTAATTTTCTTATCAGTGCATTTCAAGATGCTACAAAAATACCTCATGGATATATATTTCTTGATTTCACACAACAATGTCCCGATGATTTACGAGTAAAAACAGATATTTTCAACCCAAAAGGTGCCATGGTTTATAAACAAAGTTGAAAACCTCTATGAATAATAATGTTTCTAAAAGCAAGGGTGAAAAATATTAGGAAATTAAGAAAAAGTATTAAAATGAGTATTAAAGTTCAAAAGGTTCCACCAACAACTAGTTATACACCATCTAAAAAACTTGTAACTGAAAATTTCTCTGCAATGAATCTTATTTCGAAAAATCATAAACCTAAACGTGAAACCCGTAAAACCCGTAAAGCCGGTAAAAAAGTAATTAAAAATCATCGCAGTTTTCCATTTTTTAATGCATTGTTAAAGGCCCCGAGTATGAAAAGAATGAATATATTGCAATCATTCCCAAATTTTGTTGTCGATGATTTACTCAATATTATACTTAAAGTAGTCAAAGGCAAAATTAAAATCAGTAAATCAAAAAAGCATTTATTGAGCAAACATAGGAAACCTTTGTTATCATTAGTAAATAATAAAAATCGTAAGCAAATGAGGAAAATTATATATAAACAACAAGGTGGATTTATTGGTGCATTGATACCTCTGGCATTATCATTATTAGGTGGAGTTGTAGGAAATCAATCACAAACAATGGGTGCTAATCCTTCATTACCTAATTTAAATTTTAATTTTAAATCTTCTTGCTGTAATGGAGAAGATTTGGACGAACCCAGAAGACGAAGCCGGTTTCGGTGGAGTGGCAAAATTAAAGAAAAGAGTTCCGAATTCGAAAAAAGAAACCCAGAAGTGGTTATCAGATCAGCTTGCGTACAGTTTGAACAAACCAATGCGGAAAAGATTTCCAACAAGAGCCTATAAAACATTGGTATTGACGATTTATGGCAAATGGATTTGATGGAGATGATACCCTATTCGAAAATTAACAATGGGAATAAATATATTTTAACATGTATTAATGTATACAGCAGGTTTGCACGAGCAATACCAGTCAAGGCAAAATCTGCAGATGAAATGTCCAAGGCAATTAATATTTTATTTAAAGATGGACATCCTAATAACTTGCAAACAGATTTGGGTATTATTATTATTATTATTATTATTATTATTATTATTATTATTATTATTATTATTATTATTATTATTATTATTATTATTATTATTATTATTATTTTAGGTAAAGAATTCTACAATAGCAAAGTTAAGCTAATCCTCGATAAACTGAAAATAAATCACTACTCGGTACATTCTCAATACAAAGCTGCCCATGTTGAAAGATTTAATCGAACATTGAGAGATAGATTAAAGAAATTGTTCGTGCATCAAGGTAATAAAAAATGGGTAAATGCTTTACCGAAAATAATAACAAGTTATAATCATTCATCACATCGAGGACTGAATGGATTAAGACCGGTTGATATTACATCAAAAACATTCTATTCTAAGAAATCTGTAAAAATTGCAAAACCTAAATATAAAGTCGGTGATCATGTTAGAATTAGTAAAATTAGTGCATCACCATTTATTAAAAATTTTGATACAAATTGGAGTGATGAAGTCTTTGTAATTTCAAAAATAAN
>CAUHTR010001182.1:0-86400 GCA_959609185.1 Schmidtea polychroa
TACCTTTTGAAAGATATGTATTATAGAGTTTGAAAAAATTCGAGGGTTTTGCACCTTTTGAAGGTTAGGGATTCACCATACACCTTTGAAGGTATGATCATTGTACTCTACTCTCAAATATCTTTTGAATGATGTATATATTATAGGGATACATGTTAAAAATAACTTGACCTACATATTTTTTATAAACTATATAGTCGTGACCTACTTAATTTGACTTATTTATTTATATAGTGTCCTGGAGGTAACATATATTTAAAGTAACTTGACCTACATATTTTAATACCTATATAGTCGTGACCTACATAATTTTAACTTGATCTACTTAATTTTAACTTGACCTACTTATATATATGTGTCCTGGAGGTGACACATCTTACTACTTAAAAAAAATATAAAAAAATATATATAAATAAATATCACCGTAAAAATATCCTCAGAAAAAATTCATTTAACTCTGTGGATCAGAACTTGTTTCTTCTTGCTTTTAATAGATTTTTTATTCCATTTTTATATTTTAGTTTTTTTTTAATTTTATTCAATAATGTTTATTGATTTTCGATCTCTATAGTAAAACATTTACTATACATATCTTTTCTTTGCTCCTTTTGTGAGATGAAGAGGAAATAAAGATAAAATTTAATATAAATGACATATTATAAAAATACATAGCTGTTATTTGATAATTTTCTATGAGATTATGTGAAATCATTGGTTTACTCCAATAAATAACAAACACTCATTGACATTAAAACCAACATTATTAGTGTCTTTGGTGATATAAAACCTTATTTATGTGAAAAGCAGTGCTTTTTTTCTGACGGAACGCTCGGGAACGGCGTTCCGGCACCTTTTTTCGCTGAATGATTTTAAAAAATTGACATGTTTTGCTTTTTTGTCATATTTCTATTTCTGACATTTCAAATAGTCAAATACAATCAAATTAAATGTAGTAGTCGTACTCCAAAGCGAGTGAATCATAACTCCGTGCTTCCTATGTGTTATTACTATTATATAAAACACGCTCACGGTAAATCTACGCCATTAATATACTACGTCATTAAAATCATTTCCTGTCGTCGGGGTTGTAAATTCACATAGTAAAATAATCAATTTTAGCGTCATTTATATAAAGGATAGTACATTCCGGCACCTTTTATTCCAGAAAAAAGTACTGTGAAAAAGTAACCAAAAAATTGGTGTTCCAAAATAACTTTTTTTTAAAATTCCAGAGGTGGTCATTTACACAGTTCTTTGTAAATAAAAATGCCATGGACCAGTATTTAAAAATAAAATGAATCTCATTAATATCTTTCATAGTGTTTTATAAGAACTTTTTTCAAATTTCACTACTGGTTTCTTTTCCAGTGACATTATATTTATTAAAAAGCTTGATAATGAATCACTAAATATATCGATGTTTTCTTTGATATATTTACTGATTCGTAGTCAAGTTTTTAATAAATACAATTTTATAGTGTTTTTTATTATTTCAAACTAAAAATATATTGGTCTTCTTTGATAACTTATTATAATAATTCTGTAAAATGTTATGCATTTGCCATTTGAAAATACTTTGAGAAACAACTTAAATTAATAAAACGAATATTCCTTGAAATATATCCATTTAAACAAATTTATTAATTAAGACTAATCTACAGTTGATTCAATGCCAACTAATAGAATCAAAATTAATTATATGTATTTAGGATACAATGAAAAAGTCGACATTTGGAGCCTAGGGGTGATAATTGGCATTGTCGTATGTGACAATTATGAACCAGAAAAGGCTGCTGGGGAATTTATGATGGATACTCAACACCCGAATTGGATTAATTGGTCATCTGGTTTGTTTTATTGCTCATTTCGTTTGGTTTTAGATACCAAAAAATAAAGTTATAAATTCTGATTAAAAAAATACAATTTGAAATATTTCTATGCATTTTTAATATATTCGAAGTCTCGTCCTCATCATACTCATATATACTAATTACTTATTGTTCATTTTTAAAATTCCGTAACTAAAAGTTTTGGAATTTTTATTTAGAACAAATAATTTGTTGTTTTAACTGTCAATCTAGGCATTCATTGACTAAGTATCGATTAGTTCTAGTAGATATAACAAATGGATACAGCCTAGATTTAAAAAAACTTAAAATTTACCAGTTTGGCTTTTAGTTATCAATAAATGATAATTCTCTCTGATTCATTACCATATATCACCCCAGTTACCCATAAAAGATTATTACACACCGTGTTACATTTGATAAAAATAGTCTATAATATAAAAAAATAATCAATAAATTATATTATAAGATACATACAAACTCACTGTGTGCCAAAGATTCATTGGTAGTTACACCTACACCTAATTCCGAAATTTAATAACTTCTATAATCTAAAAAAAAATCAATAAATATATATTATAGGAATACACAAACTTACCTGTGTGTAGAAATTTATTGTTCCGAAATTTAGTAACTTTATTATAGGTTTTGTGAAGGTGAGAGAAAAATAACTGAACACACCAACACAAAACACATAATAAAAAATGCATGCAAAATTCTTATATAGGTTTTTGTTTCGAAATAAATAACTGTTAACATATTGTTAAAATATAATTATTTTAAAATTATTAAAAAATGCAAGAAAATACTTTTAATTTAGATTCCGACAGCTCTACCTTGAGCTTTATAGAAAAAGAAGAAAATACAATGCAAGTTTTATTCATTAAATTACAAAATATTAAAATATTTTATAAAATGTGTGAAGGCAGCATTTCAAATATTGAAGGTCCTTCGAGATCTTTTGATTTACAGAAAGAAAAAGCCATCGAAAATGAGCTGCAGAAAGAAGATTATAAAAATTAAAAAAACTAATTCATTCATGTACGCCGATTTTTTCCTAAATGTCTTAAAAAAATAAATGTGTTTGGTGATTACTTTATTTATTTATAAATATAAAAATATCTAACTTACATTTTAGCGAAATAATTCCATATTAATGCATAAAAAATCATAACTTTCCTAAAAAACACCTGAAATTTAATTATTAATATATTTATAAATGATGACTAACAGTAATATTTAAGAACTTGAATAATGATCTCATAATTATATAAAATCAAAATTCAAGTCTTAAAATATACTTGAAATTAAAAAAATTACATGAAAACCATTTTTAATAAATTGAATAAATGAAATTTAATAACTTCATTTTCACGTAAATGGTGACTCACCTCAACTGGTGTGCACACCAACGTGAATTATAGAGGTTATTAAATTTCGGAATTGGGTGTACCAATTTATTACAATTTTATACAGAATAAAATGGTAGAAAAATTAATTAAACATACAACATTTGGAATTTGAGTTAAAATCAAGAATTCTTTCATTTATTTTCATTGAAAAATCACTCAACAAATCCTGATTATTAGATTTAACATAATTAAAATAATTAACATAATTATAAGAACTTTTATTTCTTCCAATTTCACCACTGATTATTTTTTCCATTAAATTTATTAAAAAGAGAGTTTGAAGATTATAAATCAATAATATATCGATGTTTGTTGATACTCACGAATTTTCGGCACTGCATTTTTCAAGTGAATTTGATCATTATTACATTTAATAATTATTGTTGGGGGATAATAAATTTATTTCATATTTTATAATAAATTTATTGGTTTAATTATATTCTATTTCCATTTTATTTTAATTACCCAAATAATATTTCCTATTTTTTAAAAATTTATTATCCCCCAACAATAATTATTAAATGTAATAATGATCAAATTCACTTGAAAAATGCAGTGCCGAAAATTCGTGAGTATCAACAAACATCGATATATTATTGATTTATAGTCTTCAAACTCTCTTTTTAATAAATATAATTAATTTAGTTAAATCTTTCAAAAACATTATTATTAAAACTAAATTATTTTTAAGAAAGTTTCACAGAAAAAGAAAAATAATATTCATCAACACTGTCATTTTCCTGAATATCTTGATGTGGTAGAAAATGCTCAAAGAATGTTTGATTCACTAAATTTGAATCATTTTCCTAAATTTGTATGGGGTCATTTAAAAAATAATCGAGATGACGAGTTTTACAGAATTACAGTGGTGAGATTAGCTTGGATAAGTAAAAATACAAAAAATCCTAAAATATTTGAATGTATTCGTTATCCTTAATTCGAATGAGTTCATGTCCATACCCAAGCGAAGGGACAACATCTTGAACGTTTGAAATATCGTGCAGTTTTGTGATAATCTGTATGTTCCGATTATTTTCCAATGATCTATTAAAACAAAACATGAAAAATTAAATCTCAGAAAAAATTCAAAGCAATAAAGATAAATTATAATCATTTCACTTTATTACCAATTATCTCATTTTACAGATTGTCAAATGTTGGTAACGGAAATGTTGCAGAATGATCCATCAGACAGATTCAATGCCCTCCAGGTTCTTTGTCATCCGTGGCTGACACAATCAGAAAATCGAGAAATGATCCAAGAAGCGTTATTCAGGGAAATGGAATCTTTTACACGCCAGCAAATTGATACGACAATTGTTTAATGAGACTTCTTTATAAGATTTTAAAATTAATATTATTTTATACTTTGTTGGAGTTGATAAAACTTTTTAGTTTTTAAAAAAATTAATTAAAAAATGTTAAAAATGCTCTAGCTTAGAATAATAATAATAATAATAATAATAATAATAATAATAATAATAATAATAATAATAATAATAATAATAATAATAATAATAATAATAATAATAATAATAATAATAATAATAATAATTATAATAATAATAATTAACAAAAATAGTTAAACATACATGGCAATGATTTAATTATAAGATAACGCCAATCAAACATTCTTTTCACGATATATTTCGACAGTTTTCCTGTCATCATCAAGTGGGATATAATAACTATATAAATTGAGGATTTTAAACAAATTTATTTATTTAAAAAAAATTTTTTTATTATTTAATAAAAATAATTCATTTTTTAAAATCATAATTAAAATTATCTATTATTTTTTATTTTTTTTTAAAAATTAATATATAATTTTAATTATGATTTCAAAAAATGAAATATTTTTATTAAATAATTGAAACAAGAGCAAAAAATGTTAAGAAGCTTAGATTTACATGTTCCTTTTCTCTATTACAAGTGGGCTTCAAGTTTTAACTTCCTATAAATATCAAATTTTTAAGAGAATTTTATTTCTGTCACATAGTCATGACCATAATTAGGATTTCTTCATCTAAACACTGAAATTCGTCTTTTAATCAGAATACATATTTTTTCAAAAATAATTTCAACAAATTCCCGTTACAAATAAATAAAGTTAAAAATTAAATGAGACTTTCTTTGTTTAAATGCAGCCCATGAAAAATGTAATTCTAGTCGAACAATTACCGTTGAAGGAAAATATTTTATTGGCCACCATTAAGAACCAAGATGACTGTAAGGGAATTCTGCCTAATAAATAATTCAGGGAATTCATTGAAACAAAAATTCTCCCAGGTATTCTGCAATCATCAAATTCGCTAGCTACAACGCTGTGGTTTCTTGAATAAAATCCTAATTCTAATCTTTTCTTTATCCAATAAATACTCTAAAGGGATCACTTTATTAGCCTTGCTGTTTGAATATTTATAGTGGATAATAAATAATTGAATTGAATAATAACAGGATGATTTCATTTGTTAAAATGTTTCACAAACAAGCCCATTTAAGGAGAATCGGTTTAGGAAATAACATTATAATTTTTCCCATATCAATGATATCTTCAACTCGACGTTCCCTATATTAAAGTGTTAAACATAATTTATTTAAATGCACTTAAAACCAATAATTATTAATTTTACATTCCACAATACGTGAATGTATCATGCGTCATTTTGTGCCATTTCTTGTTCAGTCTTGCAATAATACTTTTTCAAAGTTAATTTTCAAAGAATAATTCAAGTTGTAATTATATATTGTCTATTCTCAAAATTTACATTTACATCCATGTCTTTTTATATATGATAAATCTCATAACAGATGGACCATTTTTGAGACAAAAAACATTGAAAGACAATTTGATATACAAAATGATCCATTTTACCAGAGTAATGTATTAAACTTGCTTTAGGTACGGGAAGAATTGTGTTTGATATGTGATGTTGTTGTCATTAGGTATCCGTTTAAACGTTGTAGAATAGTTGAGGAAAGAAAAGGTAAATAGTAAAATACCTAAATAATTGTATGTCTGATAATAATTTTAATTTATTTATGCTCAGTAATATTTTGATGCTCCGCTATAACTAACTAAGAATAGTGGTCAGCCTACCTTAGAGCAATATGATAGTTACAAAGTTAGGAATTGGTAATTAAAAGGATTAACTAATACCCGTAAGTTTGAACCTAGTTCATTGCCTATGGAAATAAGTACAGTTACAATTTTCACAGCAACCCTTTGACCATAATTTACGAATTCATTTTACTTGTTTCTAAAAACCATTTTCAACGTAGAAGGGTTTACACAAATGTTACTATTATTATTAATATCATTATTAATATTATTATTATTATTATTATTATTATTATTATTATTATTATTATTATTATTATTATTATTATTATTATTATTATTATTATTATTATTATTATTATTATTATTATTATTATTATTATTATTATTATTATTATTATTATTGGGGTCTGTCTAGAGTGGTAAGGAAATGGCAAAATTTATAAAATTGCAAAATAATACAAAATTATTTAAAAATTTTAAAAATTAAAAATTTGCATATTGCAGAATAAAATCAACGGGGGAGGGTTTTAAGACAAAGTTAATCAAAAAATAAAAATTAATAAAAAAAATTTTATTGGTATGTGAAAATCCCGAGCGATAGATGAGAAAAATAATAAATTTAGACTTTTTTCAAAAATCAATAATGGGAATGGTTTTTATTAAAATTAAATTAGCTGAACAGAGTCTTTGAACACAAAGGCGAGAGGTCCTCCTAATTAATTGATTTTTTTTAAACAGAAATACCTCATACTTCATTGTTTTAACTTGAGAGATGTTATTTGGCTAATTTATTAATTTTTTCAAAAATTTTTAGGAGAGATACCTATATAAAAATCATGGACACTAGTTGGCTGTTGATCGAAAATAAAATTTGGAATAGAGTTCAAAGAATAGTCAAAGAGAAAAGAGTGAAGTTGGAGTTAGCGAATCTAATCAATTAAAGGTGTACTAAAATGAATGATTTCCTTCGAAATTACTTACCTTATCACCTTGTATCACAAGGGTACATCTTACCTAACTTATTTCACCAATCCGTTTCACCTAAGTCAATTAGTTTGATGACAAAAATGTAAAATAAGGACGTGATGTCAGATATCGCTTTGCCTAATTATTGGTCAGAACAAAAATATTACGCTATATAAAAATTAATTAAGAACTGAATGATAGAAGAAATCGGGAGTGAAAAAATACTTTCAAAAGTGTTGCTTATGTTACCTACACTCATGAAAGCAATTACTAAGAAAGAAATATATCATAAAAGAAACCGGCAATTCTATCATGCTTATATTTTTAATGAATCCCTATAAGAAGGATAAAAATATTTATTACATATTCCATATTTTATCAAATGCACTAAAAACATTTGACAAACGCAATAAACAAAATGAAAGAGTAACTTTATTACCAGCAATAATTATTCCCTGGAATTCCACCATTATCCTGACTCCAAATGATCCCATTATCAATTATAAATGAACAAATATTTAATGTCTCCTCTAGATAAAAGGCGAGAAAAGTTCCCGAATTCCAAACTCATTCGGTGACTCTCAACTATCTATTCATATTGCTATCAATTTCTATCCAAAAATATTAAACGGCCCTAAGGAAAACTCGTCAGAGAGAGAGAGAGATCTGCAAACATTTACTAATTTAAAAAGTCTGCAAACTTACCCGATAAAGTTTTGCAATATCTTTGACGAAACACGAATTCCTCTCGCCATTAGACAAATAATGGTGATCAAACCAATGCAAATAACGCAAGTTATTGTAACGATTATAAGAATAAAAATGGGATTTATTTAAGCACGACAAACAGATCAAATGTTTGACTTATTGTTTCAATTTCCAATTATTCCTTCTGACAAACAGTGAAGAAATCATGTTCAAGAATATATCACTTTTATAATAAAATAGTGATAAAAGTAATATATACATATAGACTATCGGTTCCAAAGATTATAAATAAAAATTCTTTCAGGACCTTATTAATTATAAATTATATATTATTATTATTTTTATTAATTTTAATATTATTATTATTATTATTATTATTATTATTATTATTATTATTATTATTATTATTATTATTATTATTATTATTATTATTATTATTATTATTATTATTATTATTATTATTATTATTATTATTACAATAAAATGATAATTTAAGCCTTTTGCTGCAAATAATGTATTTAATGAAAAAACTTTCGACTATAAGATAGTCCTTGTCAATCTTATAGTCGAAAGTTTTTTCATTAAATACATTATTTGCAGCAAAAGCCTTAAATTATCATTTTATTGTTTTAAATAATAAATGCTGCTACCAAGCAATCATCATTTTATATTATTATTATTATTATTATTATTATTATTATTATTATTATTATTATTATTATTATTATTATTATTATTATTATTATTATTATTATTATTATTATTATTATTATTTAAAACAATAAAATGATAATTTAAGCCTTTTGCTGCAAATAATGTATTTAATGAAAGAATTTTCGACTATACGATAGTCCTTGTCAATCTCCTGGAATTTAGCAATGTTCTTCTTCAAAATACCCTTCAATCTTTCTTTTATTTCCTTTCTCTTAATTCTCATTGGTTGTAAATATAATGAATTGTTTTACTAAAAACTTTTAAAATTTTTTATAATTTTTACATTTAAAATTTCAAAATGACACAAACTAAAAATTTTTAAATTTTTTACAGCTTCTATAATTAGATTCTAGAAGCCTAATAAAATATTTGAAAATATTTTAAATAAAGCCTCCAATAACTACTTATATATGCTATTTAAATATTTCAATAAATGTGTCAATTTTGATTTTCAAACCCTATTTTTTAAAATTTTTTTCTATATTATTCTAATTATTACTTTTTAATTTATTCTATTTTTTTAATTTCTTTATATATTGTCAGTTATTCTCAAAGTCAATGACAACAGATCAAATTCATGATTTCATTGATTTCTTCTTTAGTGTTGATCTTTGGCTGTCTGTTTATGATGAGAATTGCTTCTTTGATTCTGACATTTTTCTTTTGGATGTTTCCATTAGCTATGATTTCTATTGAAATATTTTTTTCTTTCCTCTGTTGGCTGACACTGCCGGAGATGTCTGCCCAACGAGGATGTTCCACCAGGATCTAGATGTTCTTTAACTCTTTGGTGCAATGTCCTGAGGGTACTTCCAATGTAGATTTCATTGCATACATTGCACGTGATGCAATAGACGATGTTTTTTCTAAAGCACATATCTTTCGGTGTCTGGCAGTTTTTCATTGTGCAATTGTTTTCTCTATTTATGTTGCCTGCCAGAGCCCTTCTCAATGTCCAAGATTTATGTGCTATCCGAATTGGAAGACCGGTACGTTTAAGTTCTTTCAGGATCTTGAAGTCGAGTATGTCACTGATGAATGGGATATTCAGATAGAAATATTTCTGATAAGAGAAAGCAACTTGTTAATAAAGGAAATGAATATCGAGAATATCATCAAACTACTTACTGTTATCCTCGAGAACACCTATTTTACCTTTGAACAAAATATCTATAAACAAGTTAAAGGTCTGCCTATGGGTTCTAGCATATCAGGACTGCTAGCAATCATCTTTATGGATAACCTCGAACGACAGACACTGAGGACCATACAACCCATCGGTTTCTATGCAAGATATGTAGATGATATCTTCATCACGACCAAAAACAGAAAAGAAGCGGAGGAAATATTTCATACATTCAATGCGGCTCATCAAGATATTAAGTTCGAAATCGAATATCCGGAAGAAGATGGATCCCTCAATTTATTGGATTTGAGAATCAAAATAGAAGAAAATACTCCAACATACGGGTTCTACAGAAAACCAGCTCGCAAAGAAATATTTATGCACCAAAGATCAGCGCTTCCATACTTACAGAAAGTACATGTCATAAGAAACGAGAAACGAAGAATAGCCAATCGATGCACGGAGAAAAACGAAAACTTTAAAGAGCAATCAAATTTCAATAAAATCCTACACCGAAACGGATACCAAGGTGAGGACATTGAAAAAATGAATTCTACCCCAAGAAGATCTAGGGAATTAACACAAAAGAATCAGAAATATTTCTATCTGAATATCCCATTCATCAGTGACATACTCGACTTCAAGATCCTGAAAGAACTTAAACGTACCGGTCTTCCAATTCGGATAGCACATAAATCTTGGACATTGAGAAGGGCTCTGGCAGGCAACATAAATAGAGAAAACAATTGCACAATGAAAAACTGCCAGACACCGAAAGATATGTGCTTTAGAAAAAACATCGTCTATTGCATCACATGCAATGTATGCAATGAAATCTACATTGGAAGTACCCTCAGGACATTGCACCAAAGAGTTAAAGAACATCTAGATCCTGGTGGAACATCCTCGTTGGGCAGACATCTCCGGCAGTGTCAGCCAACAGAGGAAAGAAAAAAATATTTCAATAGAAATCATAGCTAATGGAAACATTCAAAAGAAAAATGTCAGAATCAAAGAAGCAATTCTCATCATAAACAGACAGCCAAAGATCAACACTAAAGAAGAAATCAATGAAATCATGAATTTGATCTGTTGTCATTGACTTTGAGAATAACTGACAATATATAAAGAAATTAAAAAAAATAGAATAAATTAAAAAGTAATAATTAGAATAATATAGAAAAAAATTTTAAAAAATAGGGTTTGAAAATCAAAATTGACACATTTATTGAAATATTTAAATAGCATATATAAGTGGTTATTGGAGGCTTTATTTAAAATATTTTCAAATATTTTATTAGGCTTCTAGAAGCTAATTATAGAAGCTGTAAAAAATTTAAAAATTTTTAGTTTGTGTCATTTTGAAATTTTAAATGTAAAAATTATAAAAAAATTTTAAAAGTTTTTAGTAAAACAATTCATTATATTTACAACCAATGAGAATTAAGAGAAAGGAAATAAAAGAAAGATTGAAGGGTATTTTGAAGAAGAACATTGCTAAATTCCAGGAGATTGACAAGGACTATCGTATAGTCGAAAATTCTTTCATTAAATACATTATTTGCAGCAAAAGGCTTAAATTATCATTTTATTGTTTTAAATAATAAATGCTGCTACCAAGCAATCATCATTTTATATTATTATTATTATTATTATTATTATTATTATTATTATTATTATTATTATTATTATTATTATTATTATTATTATTATTATTATTATTATTATTATTATTATTATTATTATTATTATTATTATTATTATTATTATTATTATTATTATTATTATTATTATTATTATTATTATTATTATTATTATTATTATTATTATTATTATTATTGTTATAAAAGCAATTAAAGTGAAAACTTTGTATTTAGGAAATTCCATTTGACTGTAAAGTAGGAAGCATAAAATAAAAAGGAAATATTATAGAGCGATTGAGTTTGTAAATGTTCAATAAAGATCTAAAAACCATTTATGCGACGATTTCCAGTCACTTTCCGTTTAACTCTGTTCATATATGTAAAGTGAAATCGAAGGAAATTAAAATTACTTACAAAGTCTTCGGATGAAAATATAAAAAGTCGAACTAAATTTAGCAGCAAAAATGATCATTGTTAATATGAGGTTTGATAAAAATTCCACGGAGACATTGGAATATACCGACGGGGGTTATCTAGGGATTAAAACGATTCGGTATTATTAAGGATGATATTCAGTGCATTTGATCAGGCGTCGCTATAATATTTTACATTCCATCTTGTAGATTATTTTTGTTATAGTTGCTTTCTATTTCAATTTAAATTTTTCCCACATATTTAAATATTCTTTTACATAGAGTCTATTCTCCTCGGATTTGAGAGTATTGTTTTATCTATGTAGATCTTCTTTGGTTTTATTATTGGGTTCAAATTGCATGTTATGTACTTTATGTCATATTTTAAAAGTTTTTATTTCAATGATTTAACGATATTATCCATTTCAAACTTATTTGCGACGGAAAAGTTTTTAATTTCGGATTCTATTGTCAACAATTACGGTAAGTTGAAAATATTAATCAAGTATTGTTACAATAAAATAATGCAAGCATTATACCTAGAAAAGAATAAGAAAATAAATTAAAGAACTCAAAGATATCTAAGATACCTTGTGCCATTAGACTCTTTGATAGATGATCCATTTTCTATTTGGCTAAAGCCCTTTTATTCTGAAGAGGTAAAAGAATAAGGTAAAGAGGTTAGTGAGGGCTGAAAATTCTGAACAAATAACAAGAGCAGAAAGCATTGGTAAAAATTCAATGTCTGATTCAATTGTTATCATCTATATAATTTACGGTCTGTATAAACTTAGGTTTATGGTGTTGCCAACAAAATAAATATTCTAGTTTTTTAACACCACCCACTCACTTAGGTGGATATTTTTTTAAAATTTTGTTTAAATAAAGTGTTCTTTCAAAATTAATATGATTTCATTTTAAGATTATAATTAAAAACTTCCATTCGATAAAACATTCAAAAATAAATTCAAACTAAAAAACTTCCTGTCATTAAAATGAATATATCTTTTTTTATTCATTGAATATACAAGAACTAATACATATATATTTATAGTACGTAACGCAATTATAATACGTCTATAATAATAATAATAATAATAATAATAATAATAATAATAATAATAATAATAATAATAATAATAATAATAATAATAATAATAATAATAATAATAATAATAATAATAATAATAATAATAATAATAATAATAATAATAATAATAATAATAATAATAATAATAATAATAATAATAATAATAATAATAATAATAATAATAATATAAACATTACAAGCTGGGTGAAACCCAGTGCAAATCCCCCAAAAAATATCTGCAAGACGAATATGATTTTTCATACGCCATGTTTAGAAATTTGCAGGTATTTTTTCTGTGATTTTGCTAATTTGCAAGAGATGTGATTTCCAGTGTAGCAGGGAAAGCATGCAATAGAGTTGAATCAGCAATATTGTATACTTACCTGGCGCTAAGAGAAATCTTCGCGTCTCCTGCATAGTACTGATGAGAGCCAAAAGCTCGAAACTAGTCTATTATTGGGATTTGCACTGGGTATCACAATGCTTGTAATGTTTATATTATTTTAATGTTAGACATCCGTAAAATATATTTTATAATAATAATAATAATAATAATAATAATAATAATAATAATAATAATAATAATAATAATAATAATAATAATAATAATAATAATAATAATAATAATAATATAATAATAATAATAATAATAATAATAAAAAATAATAATAAAATAACATTAATAATAAATAAAAATTAAAGGAGTTCTCAGGGTTATTTCTGGGGATATTGCTATAATTATTTAAAAATTATGATATGTGAAATTTAAATTTTACAAAATGAAATTATTTGTTCTAAAACACTTTTAATCTGCGACAAGATCAAAGAAATGATATTTCCAATTACTGAATTCTGAGAAGCCTCGACAAAAAAGAGCAGAATGTAGATGAGTTTGTTAAATAATTTAGAAACAGAAACCAGGTTTCTACAAACACAATCCCAAAAGTCAAAAGCTTCAAAGATGAGGGATTTCTGTATCAAAAGATTGCATCCCATTTCCTATTAAATATTGTCTCATTTCACAGTGAAAAATCGAATTTCGTGCGGTAAGATGGTCGATTTTACGAAATAATTAAATTTCTTTTATTGAAATGAGAAAACTCAAATCTTCTTTGAGAATGCAAATTTAAGTCAAGCACGAATAGATCCTCCGTTGTTGCTGCCCATTGGAAATTTGCCGGATTGGCTTGAATTAAATTTTGCCAGTAATTCAAATTTTCATTTGTTTTTTGGAAAATTCAAGTGAAAATATTTTTTTGATTTTCTTTTTTGATTAAAATTGAAATCTTAATATGTTTATAATATGAAATTTGTTTACATCGAGATAGACTTTATATTAATTAAAATCTTTCATTTTATTAAATACATTTAAAAATAATAACTTAGTGCATTTTGAAAATTAAAACAAAATTATATTAATTATTATTATTATTATTATTATTATTATTATTATTATTATTATTATTATTATTATTATTATTATTATTATTATTATTATTATTATTATTATTATTATTATTATTATTATTATTATTATTATTATTATTATTATTATTATTATTATTATCATCATTATTATTATTAATGACTAGATTATACCTAAATTTATCACTACAAAAGCATTTTAAGAACCCGTCATTCACAAATAAAAATGTGTTGATTTATCCTTCGTCAATTATCCTGACATTTATGCTGAACAGATTCCATAAATAATTTTATCCTCCGGAAATCCTTTTCAAACAATAGATTTGATAAATTTATTCATTACTTTATTTTGAATTGAAACTGACATTTTTATTTATCCAGGATATTATTTTTCTTTCCATAGTTTTATTGTATCTCATTTTTATTAGAATTAATGTTCGTTACATTGTGTCGGTTTTGCATTCTCCTCGCCTTTACGATACTCCTTTGCAAATAAATTTAAATACCGTTCGTTATACCTGATTGAGTAAAACAAAGTGGTGATTTCACAATTACAAAGTAAATTGAATCGTTGATTGATCGGTAATAACTGGTTTCCTCTGTAAAACCTCACTCCATATAATTGGGAAATGGTCTCATAAACCAGTAATCCTTAAGCTAGGGTCCCAAAAAACGTGATGCTAATGATAGAAAGAGAGAAACTTAATAAGAGTCTTTCCATTCTTTATCGTTACGTTGAATTATGTTATAAATGTTGCGATGTAATATAAACAGTTTTCATCACATATTTGTTTCTTGGGTCATGCAATGATGAGTGTAATGTATTGTTATATTTTATTTTTTATTTTGTTTTTTGTTTTTTGTAGTAGGTAAATAATAATTCTGCACGTAACACTTGGAGAAGACTTTTTTATCTTTTTTTAAAAAAAAAATAAACTATAAAGCGATAATTTACCATAGTAAATTATCGCTATACATAATGTATCATAAAATAAAAAGATCGATAAAAAAATTTAGTTGCGAAGATATTCCGAGTTACAGTTATTCAAAGATATATTTGCGATTATCCATTTACCTTTATCCACTATTATTCACTATTCGAAGATATATCCGAAAAGCAAAAGATCTAATTTCCCGTTTTCACCAAGAAAAAAATAAGGTTGAATAATTATTTTCTTATAACTAAAAGTTGTTGTTAACTAAGTTATTTATTATTAATATTATTAATTATTGTAATTATTATAATTTGTAAACTCAGCAAACATTCGCTAGTAACATACACACACCCCGATTGTCCCGCCACATATTTTTTTTAACGGTGACTATTGGGTCCTTCAGATCTCTTTTACATAAATTAACAAGACATAAATTAACATAAATTAGTAACGAACAATGAGGAACAGAGGATGAACCTATTTAAAATATATATCACAACATAAATTTTAACGAAGGTTCATGGAAACAACCTCATTTCCAAGGCAAATTCTCACGAATAAAAATGCCAAACTAAAAAATAATAAAATTTGTGGAAAAATCTAAAAAATAATATTGAAATAAATCATTGTTAATGGGGATTTCAATATTTTCATAGTGATTAATCATATCTAATACGAATTTCCCATGACAGAAAATGTTCAAGGAAACTATTATTATTATTTATTAATCTTTCTTAATAATAAGGAAAATAATAAATCTTTTATAGTTAATGTTCATGTTTCAATTTCAGTCTTGTTTCCTCGGTGCAACCTCTTTTTGTCTTTTTCAACAAAGAAAAACTCTAGAAGATTTTCGATAGAAAAATTTCTTAATTGTTTAGGAGATGAAATAAAGAATTGAAATCATTCATGAGAAATAAATTCCCAAAGAAAATAGTTTTATTAATTCAAATTTAATCAACTAATTTGTCTATTCTCTTTTTCTTTCATGAAGGAAATCTTTTATTAATCCATTAAAAGCTCAGTTAAAGTCAAATGTAATTTTAATAATGTCTGCTGGATATTCCTTGGGATTTCCCAGTTCATTATTTAATGAACATGAAGCTCGTGAAATTTCGGGAAATATTTTTACATACTTTCCAAATGAGGAGGCTTGAGATGAGCCTAAGCCTGGCAACCTACGGAGGAAACTAGTTGTTTGCAGAAAACATTAATACCCAGAAGAATTTCTTTATTTATCAATGACATATGATTATAGCAAACGGTTGACATGGCTCTAACAGACACTCGCAATTTGTTAGAAAGTCCTTGAGCTAGTTCCATCACTGTTAATTCAGTTTTTGTTTCATCATTTGAGTTCTTTTTCATTTCATTTTGATCTTTACTTTGTAGACTTTAATTTGTAGACTTATCTTTCATTGTGATATTAGGCAGTGGAATGTTCATTGAATACTTGCATAACGGCTCTGATTCTTTAAGATTTTCGAAATCTTGGATAATACTAGAAAATGTACAAGATTTTTTCATTTTGAAATTGTCAGATTTGGGGAGATCAAATGAACGAAATTTGTTATTGAGCAAATTCTGAATTTCTACTTTATATTTGTAAGAATGTACATCATGATCATGTGTCAATTCATTTCCTTCAATGGAATTAATAGATAGAGATTTTGTCAGATCATCTCTTATTCTTTCCAAAGACTTAATTGCACTATCGGAAGTTCGACTCTCCCTTTTAAAACTCCACCAAAAAATCCCTTTTTAAAACAACATTCTTCTACAAAACAAATCAATTACTTTTAATAGCAATAAAAACTCTACCAATTCTTCGCGTCTGTGTGCGCACATCAATTTGACCACAATTCCGCACACAGACGCGACAAAAAAGCAAAACAAAACTGCTACACCCGTTTCCACATGTTAAAAGTATCTATAATACATGTTGGTGTGTTCATCTATCGATGACTCACCATTTATGAGAATGTTTATTTCATTTTTTCATTCTCAATTCAATTTTATTTATGGTTTTAGAAGTAAGTTTTTTAAATTTAAGTATATTTTAAGGCTTGAATTTTGATTTTATATAATTATGAGATCATTATTCAAGCTCTTAAATATTACTTGTAATCAGCATTTATAATATATTTATAATATATTGATAATTAAATTTCAGGTGCTTTTTTAGGTATTTTATGATATGTTATGAATTTGGAATTATTTCAATAAAATGTAAGTTATATATATTTTTAACTAAAAAGAAATAAAATAATCACCAAAAACATTTATTTTTTAAGAAATAATGATTCCAGTCGATTTTTTGGAGATTCCCAGTAATCTTCCAAAATCTTTATAATTTTCTCCATTTTCATATGCATTGATGAGACGGATTTTGTCATTTTCTGAAATTCTTTGAAAATATTATTTTTTTAAAATAAGTTATTAAAATTTACGAATTTTCGAATTTTTTTCTTCAATTCCAAAGATGTCGATGGAACTTGTTGAATATCTTCACACAAAGGCGTTTGACTAGAAATATCTGATATGCTGTAAAATATTTTAATTATTTGTAATTAAATAAAAAAATTCTTACATTGTCAGATCTTCACCTTCGCAAAATGGAAATGTCTCCAAAGAAATATCTGAAAATCTAAAGAAAAAAATATTTTATTAATAGATCTTACGATGTTTTGTCGTCCATTTCTCGAAAACTCAAAGTTGAGTTGTCAGATTCAAAATCTAAATTTTTTTCAGCCATGAATTTTAATAATTTTAAATTAATGATATGTTAACAGTATGTTAATGACTCTCTACTTTCGGAATAAAAAAAGCTATATTAAATTTGCGTGTATTTTATATTATGTGTGCTGTGTTTGTATGTAAAATTATTTTTCTGTCACTTTCTCAATTCCTATAATAAAACTTTTAACATTCGGAACATTAAATTTTTGCACACAGGTAAGTTTGTGTGTTGCTATAATATAATTTTATCGATTTTTTTTAGATTATAGAAACTTTTATATTCTGGATTTAGGTGTAACGCGCACACAGACGCGATAAAAAACGCCAAAATCGGCGGAAACACTAGTGTTTAACCACTTAACGAATTTGATCGAGATATCTCGATCAGTGAAATTTATCAAAAAAAACTTGATTGAATATATTCGATCATCTCCGAAAATTATAGTACTGTGAGATTAAGGTGAAACTATTTCGTTTCGCGCGGAAAGGTTTTAACAATGAAGTGGAAGGATAAGAGGGATATAACCTTGGTTTCAACAGTACATTCCTCTGAAAAGATGCAACTTGGACAAAGACGTGAGGCTACTACTTAAACCGTAAAAAAAAATAAAAAAATGGATTCTTTTTTGGTCGACGTTGAAAATTAATTGATTGGTTAAGTGTTTAACAATAGATCCCTTGCTTATTCCAATTCAAATTTAAAACCGTTGAGTCGACTTGCTTTAAACTTTATCTGTTTGATCACAATTTAATATTGATATAAAACATTTTAAAGGGTTATTTAAAAGATTTTTGCTTCTTGGCAACTTTTTTCCCTCAAAAGGTTGCATAAAGAATTCACTTTAAAAGAATGCGTGTGTACATTTTGTACATAGCTTTTACGATCATTTGCAAGACTCGAATTAATCACTGTAGTCTTACTTACAAAATACATTTTAACGAGTTTCACTTTTGCGAAACCACAGGTAACTAAAAAATATTAATAGCCACTGAAAACAAAATTTACCTTAGAATCGGGGTAGTCATGATACCCGTTTAATACGCACTGTTATATTTATAATCATAATTTACATATATGAATATCGTACATGTGAAATTCAAAGAGCAAGATCGTTCCAGTATGTTTTGTTAATACAATACCGACGTCTAGGTAAATTTGGTCTGGAACACTCATCAGAAATAGATCGACACCATTTCTTGCATTCTTTGCAGCGCCTGGATCTAAGAACATATAAGTGCCGGATGCCACTGTCATTCGATTCAAAAATTCCCATCCTTCTGGCAATAAACTTTGGATCAAATGGTAATTTTACGTTGGTCATCATCCTCTTCCTTGCAATTTATTTTGCAAGCTAGAGTGATAGATTTCGAAGAAATGTATCTCTTTCATGCACGCAGCATCGCTTTTTCATGACAATAAAAGCGTTGTACACAGACACATCCAAAACATTATAATTGACAAGCAGTGGCCATCGGTTGGTTTTCCTTCTACATGTGTATTCTTCAAAGTAGCCATCCAACCTACTCACACCACCTTTTCCAACATTGTAATCCAATATTAGTTGTGGTATACCCGCTTCTCCAGTATTGCATCACTGTATGAGGAACTTAGCATGAGCACATTTCGACTTTTTGTAGGCACAAATGAGCAAATGACGATTTTATTGACATGGTCAAATAGAACTTAGTAGATCCAACAGACTTATTATTCTTGATGAGAAGTAAAAATCCTTTTACGATAAGAATGCACTGTGTCCAGAAGAGTTAAAATTTTCTTCAGTAGTTCCCTTCTTTAATCATTGGCTTTGAAATATCTGTCTCTAATTATTTCTCGTCCAGGAAGAAAATTCGGATGCGCAAGACGAAGAACAATTTGTTTAGATCTGGGCAAACAATTTCAACGATTGAACCAGAATTTAATTTAGTCATTTAGTTACTATCCTTCATCATGCAGCATGATTCATGTTTAGTTACCAATATTTAAAACTCAAAAATATGTAGTCAATTTCACGACAGTAATACCCTGGCCTACCAAAAGTTTCCAGTCATGCAGTTATTTACATATTGCAGTCTTAATGAACAGTTTATAATGGACAGCAACGGGAACAAATGTCACAAACACACACGAATACTGAATGTCTGTAGTGCTGAGAGAGTTAGTACTTCGTTATATTACCTTTCATCTGTATAACAAGGCACACTCGTTTATGCATTGTATCGACCACTTTTGCAAGGAAAGCAGGGGATATGTGTGACCATTCCTCATGCAGATGCGTTTCAAATTCCAAAGTGACATGCCATTTTTAATTGCAAACTTTATTTATTCAATCACCTCTAGCTTAAATTGAACGACTCAGGGAACGTTGTTTGGCATCATCAACGAGGAGTTTGTTTTGGATCAACCTATGAACTGACTTTACAAAATCCATTTAAGAATAAAATATTTACCTAAGTAGCCATGGGACAATAATTAAACCAACTGTAAACAAATATTGCCATAAAAGAGTCAATGGAATTGGTTAGATTGGGTAAAAATGAACAAAAATAATATGAAGTGATTCAAAAACATCTTTGACTATATACACAAAACCTCATTTATTTACTTTAGTTAGAACAAAAACATAATTAAAAAATATTTGCAAGTTTTCGTAAATGAAAAATAATTTTTATGTAAGAGAATAATAATTATTATGTCGTCTAGGAGAATTATTGAACCGGGAGGGATAAACATGGATTTGCAGGAAATGTTTAGACGGGTTCTAATTCCCGATTCAGTAAGAACGAATGAACAAGGATCCATATTTAGGAATTTGCTAGTCTACAATTATAGAACTTTGTAAAATCAGCATGTAGAAAGAAAGATTAATTAATAACTTTAATTGAAAAATTAATTTGTCATAATCAATAATATGCCCAAGTCAATTTGCCAAGTGATCCGATTTGTGGTTCAATTCGTTGATGAGCTAATTCGACATACGAAGAATATTTACGATCCACATAAATTTCCAACAAGAACTCCTCCGGAGATCATTAGAGACTGATTGTGAGTCCCGGGAGAATCCACAATTCGCTGCTGACGAGATGACAATAATCAAGGAAATGGGTCATGATAATATTATCTAACTATTCTGCACACATTCTCGAGGTTTCTGTTTATTTTTATTTTTATAATTATTTTTATAACAAATTTAATGTCGCGGAATTCCAGCAATACCGAAGGAGACGACATAATCGTATGCAAAACAAGTAAACTTTAATGAATTAAGATTAGGGCTAAATAGATAATATAATTCTAAAGTGTTACTTCTAATGTGTGATGTTTAGTAAGGTTACCATTTTAATGGGACAGAGTTATTTTGGAATGAGGGCCAGAGGTCTTAGCTTGTGTCTATCGACCTTTATCAAACAAATGAAAGATAATCGCACATCAAGTTTACGTATATTATAGAGGAGATGTGGAACACTTGATCCCTAAGAAGACTTGATCCACATTTCAAGTTTTGCGCTTTTTCATTATATTTTTATTTTTCGTTTGAAGTCGATGTTGACACAGCCAACGTGGAAATAAACCAAATATCAAAGAGCTGTTTACGACGAAAATTGTGTTTAGGTTAATTTTAATTTCCACTTGCAGTCGACTTGATTTTTTGGTAAGTGAACTTTTTTATTATACAACATAATATTAAACATTTATTAAAAATCAATTTGGCTTTATCATCAGTGTGTTTTATGCTTAAAAAGCGTTGGTGCACTTTGAATGGCTTACCTGGGAGACTTAATCCCTGCATGGTTAAAAAAATCACTTCAAACTAAAACACATTTATTTAAACTTTCTGTAAACTATGTACTTATGTTTGGTATTAAATAAACTTCACTACAGTCAAGTTAAAAATTTCTATCATTAAAAGACATCGAGCTATAGACAAAAAATAAAAAGGGGATCAATTGTCCACCATCTCTTCTATACTATATAATAAAGAGTTGAAATATGTAAAATAAATATCGTTTAAAAATATTTTATTAATTACGAGTGAAAATGCTTGTTCAACTGTTGCAAAAGATTAACAAATATTAACATTATATGTTTAACCCTTTGACCACTGTCGGGACATATATGTCCCAGTCAAATTTAAAAAAATATAGATGCCATATTCTCTGTGCTATTACAACCAACGCTTGTCCCACTCGTGTTTATAATATTTTCGACTAGTTTCGTCTATACTCGTTAATATACTTTCTGCCGGCTAGCAAACGTAACATTTTATTTCATTCGTTGTCACAGTTTACAGCATGTGCTTTGTGAAATAGTGGTTATAATACCTACATTATTGTTTATTTTGGGAAGTATTTATATCAAAAGGTAAGCACATTTATATTTTTGTGTATATGTTTATATTATTTTTATAAAACTGCATGCAATAGTAGTTTTTGCCTTACATTTAGTTTGTGGGACATATATGTCCCGCACTCAAATTTCAAATTTGCAGCATAGAAAAAATTTGAAATCAACATTACACGTTTTAAACAAGCTATATAGCTGATTTCTATCGTTAAAGTTACAGAAATTTCATTTTTTAAAATTCGTCGTCAAAGGGTTAAGATGACAATGATAATTTATAATAAACCAATTATATTACACATTTGATACAAGGTACACCTGAACTATATTTTACTTTTAGGTTTTAATCTCTATTTAAAGTTATTTTCAAATATCACTGAACAGTAGCAATGTTCATTGTTATATTCTCTGTAGTCATTTTAAGTCTATATTCGTGAAGTTTATATGAAAAAGATATCCTTTTCTTTCTTTATCAGAGGAGTTTATAATCATGAAATTTATTGTAAATTTTGCAAAGTAATATGAGTGGTCGCTTGACTGTTTGTTATTAGAAGGTTAAGTTTTTCTAATTTTATAATAAAAATTTGATATTATCCGATATGCTTGTGGAAAATTATGGATAATATCCCTATTTATACAATGTAACCCGTATCTTTTTAATGCGTTTTTCTGCGAAACGTGATTATGGAAAATATGATAATTTTATTCAATTATTTGTTTTATTAAAGTTTATTTACAATTATAATGGTCAATAATTTTTTTTAATTTTTATTGTTATAAGATGAAAGAATAAATAATATGTTTCTATTATTATTTTGGGCGGTTAAGTAAATTTTATTTCATTGACAAAATAGAGTCAGCCAACTAAGAGTTGCTCACGGGCGGCTAAATGTTCTAAACTCACATTTTCAAACTTTAGTTTCATTTCTAAAGAATAAATATTTTTTCTTTAGTCAAATCGTATTCATAAAATGCTTGATAGCCTTTACAATTTTCATATTTACAAAAATCACAAAGTACAGGTAACCCTCGATTAACACGGTAGTTTGGTTCCAAGAATACTCCGTGCTAATTAAAATCGTGTTAATCGAGACTAACAATTAATACAATTCATGGGGTATGGTTCCAAAAAATTAAAAAAATGATTTATGTTTTTGATAGTTTTTATTATTTTCATGCATCTAATACAAAAAAAGAAGATTGAAATACAAATAGACTTGAAATCAAAATTTAACAAAGAATAGTAAAATAAATAAATTCATTTTGCATAAATATCAAAATAAAAATATGGCATAATTTAAATTGACCATAGATAAGGTTAACAAATTCCATCATAATCACTCTCAAAATCTCTGAAAAATATGTAATGTGTGGCTGATTCATTTTTACTGGTGCTTCTTCATCACTTGAATAATTTTCTGACACTTCATTAGTCGCTTGTGGTTTCTGGATTATGGTTATAAAATCAGTGAGAAGAGCCTGTTTTTTGATTTTTTTAAAATTCTTTCTCGACTTCTCGGTAAGGAGCTAAGCTAAGAATTTTCAGACTACGGTCCATTGACGGATCATTGTCAAGGAAATGGTTTTCTAATTTTTTAGCCATCTCAAATCCTTCTCTTAATGATTTGAGTGTGAAGTTTTGCTCTGCGACATCACTCTCAATATCAGTGTCTGAGCTTGGTAAATCCGTGTTAATTAAGGGTTTTCATCAATTTTGAATCCGTGTAAAATCAAAACCGTGCTAAAAATATCGTGTTAGACAAGGGTGTGCCGTGATATTTTAACCGTGTTAAAGCGAAATCGTGTTATTCAAGTACCGTGTTAATCGAGGGTTACCTGTATATACGGAAATAATAATGACGTAATAGTTAAGATTTAATAAGTTAATTAAATAATATCAATGAATTCGTTACTGATTGAATGTTAATTGTGGGGGATTGTGATTTAATAGCAAATCCATCAAATAAAATTATTTCCCACTTACTATTAAATTTTTTATATAAAATCTTTAATAATATTATTATAAAGCAGAATTTCCTTGAAATATATTTCGTTTGTTTGGCTTTTTTTAAGGTGTTATTAAAAATGGGTCTTTATTTTTGTATATTATTTTATTGTTTACATATCACCTCGATGCAGGATTGGTCAACATCTTGTAGCCAATGAGATTGAGCTGTGCTAGATAACTATGAATCCCTTCGGATATCAGTGGGAGATATATGGGATTATGGCGAATTATTATAACTTGATATTATTGAAAACTAAAATAATATAACTCGCGAAAACAAATTTATTATCATGAAATTGACAAGGGCTATCTTATAGTCTAAAATCTTTTCATTTGTATTAAATATATTATTCGCAGTAAAAGGCCTAAATTATCATTTAATTTTTTTTAATTTAATTAATTAACCAAGTAATCATCACTTTATACTATTATTATTATTATTATTATTTGTCAAAGAAAGGAGAATTGAAGTCAAGATTATAAAATTTGTTTTTTAGAAAATGTTTATGCATGCAATGTTCAGTTAAGACTAAATAAATGAAGCATTCACGCTGAGCTCCGATTTGTTTGTTTTCCCTATATCAATTAGATCTCTCGTCAACTTAAAATGATGTTTTGAAGGATATTTGACAAGGATATAATTTACCTGATTTTCATTTCTTTCAATTGACAATTTTTGCTGTGATTACTTTCATTCAGTGAGTAGTTTGTCTCTTTGCTCACTGAATGGGGGAATAAAATTATTTGTTACGACTGCAAAAAATTTCCTAAAACTAATTTTGATTGAAATGTCATTAAAATAGTCAAATAAAATCAAAAGAAATAATAATAACCAATATTAATCTGCTTATTTCAACGATTTCCTTGTTTTTCATTCTTTTACTTACAATAAGTTTGACAATTAAAAAAAATTTAAAAATATATTATATGTTATTATTTAAAATAATTTTTAAAAAATTTATCTTTGAAATAAAGTTATTAAAATAAATATATTGTTCTTGAAAATATCACCTATCATCCATACCTTGGGGTTGCTTTGATCGTCAGAATGGAGTTCCAAATTGAAATTGAGCTACTTGAATATTCTTGAATTCTTTGATTTTGTAATAACAGGTGACTTTGAAACAAGGGGTGTGAGGTTTTCTAAAATATAAACTAAATTGTTATTGTATGTTGCATATATGTCGAAATCCTTACTTGTGCATTAATTAATTTTATAGAAACTCCTCAAAAAAATTTTGATTAAATTTGTTTAAACATTATTGTTATTAAATAATAAAATATTGTATTCGAAATCTTTATTTTAAATGGATTCAATTAATATTAGAAGTTATGTGACTAACAATGATTATTAGACAAAAATAGATTATCCATTCTAAATTTTAATAATAATTACCTATTTTATTTTTGTAATATAGGATGTCAGGCATACGACTGACATTTACATTTACATGTTGACATATTTATAATGATAATTATGTAAGTACTAGTAATAATCGCCTGCCAAGCATGACGGGAAAAGTTAAAATGATCAAAAAAATAAAGTTAATTTTTTGTAAATCTTATTTTTAAAATTTTTCAAGTAACTTAAATTTAAATTTTGTTTGCATGGATTTTATGCTGTAATCAGCAGTTTTTAATTTATATGTTAAATTTGATATAATTTGGTCTACTTTAATGAATTCTTAATAATTCACATGCACATGAATCTGAAACACGTACAAACAAACAAATTAATGACGGCTATTATATGATTAATTGATCCGACACACATACAAACAAACAAACAAATTAAAGACGGCAATTATATTAAAAAAAAGTTTGCCAACATGAAATAATAATGTGAGAATTAATTTTTATATTAATATAAATAATTTTAATAAATAAAACAGTTTTAATACTTTAGATTTTATCTTTTACATGGTGTCACGAAAAGGATATTTAACAAAAATTATAACATCGGAAATATTAGAAACCTCTCAAAATTTGAGAATAATTGATTTATTAAAATTGAAGATCAGTTAAAAAATGTTAAAAAATTTTGAACCTCAAATCAACAGCAGATGCTTGAAAACTTTATAACGGAGTGTTGAGGATACCTAAATAATAAAATAAAAATAATTATTAAATGCGTAAAATGATTGGGGGAAATGATGATAAATGAATGGAGTGTTGTTCTGGAACTCAGTAAAATAGGAGTGGAAAAGAGATATAGAAAAATGAGAAGGGAACAGAAGAAAATCAATTAAAACAGACAATTAAATAAAAGAAGGTCATTCTTTATTAACAAGTTATTAATTAACAATAATTTAAAATAAATTGTTGTGAATCAGGAAACAGTTTGAAGAAATTTGCGTATTGAATAAATAAATCAGAAATAGTTGATAGACTCAAATCAAGTTAAAGGCCATTAGATCAATTTTGTCAATTGCACGTTATCGGCAGTGATCAGGTGGTTGTGTTCTTGGAGTATCATTATTTTTGTGCTATTCCTCCCGAAGAGTTGTAATAAGCATTTGAAACATTTGAGGTGTGTTGAAAATTGGTATCTTTGAATTCATTGTAATCAATTGTGATAATCAACGTCGTTGGGATTTGTCCTTGTCGTTAATAAATAACACGCTCGAAGTCAGACCAGTAATTGACAGCTTAATAATCACCGACAAACCACAATATACCCAAGAGGAGGAACTCTTTTTGAAATATAACCTATGTTATGTGATCTTTATTCCTGGGATTTCTTCATGTTTTATATGTAAGATTCAGAAATTCGACTTCCCTAAATTTTTAGGTCCAATATCGTGTTCTTTAAGGAAACCTAAAAAATTTCCAAAGCTTTTACATAAAATATTATTCATCATAAAATTTTCCCAAACAACTGAATTAGCAAAAATTTGTTTTGTAACTTTTTTCTCTCCCTTTTATCCAGTACTATTGTTTCATATTTATCATTATGATTTTTAATATTTTCATTTGTAGTTTATATTTTGATTAAAATTTAATTAATTGATAACTAAATTAAATTTACTTTTTAAAAAAATTCAATAAATATAATGAAATTTTGAACACAAAAAATCCCAGACTAATGTGAAACGAGAGACGAAATTAAACAAAGAATAAGCACAACAAAATAAAAAGAACTAGTTAGCCTTATCAAAGTCAACAGTTTTGAAAATAACATATTTGTTTTAATGAATTTAACTAGAAATAATAAATAATTTCATCAATTAACCAATAGAAAATTCCAGGATTTTGATTGGTTGAAATTAACGTTTAAATTGTAATTATACCCTTCAAATTGGGACTGGAAATTAAAATGAAATTTATCTTTCTCATTTGTATTTTATGTTTTATTTCTAAGCTTTCTTCAATGAATTCCATCAACAAATTGTCAGTGTCAATTTATGAAAACGTTCCTCTGAATGTCTCCGTGATCAATTTGAGGCCAGAAATCGAAAAATCTCAGAAAGATTTCAAATATGAACTGTTAATGGGTTTGTCGCAGAATAAATATTTCTACGTCAACAAAAACTTTGATTTGATTGTGTTGACAAACATTGATAGAGACAAAAATCCTGATTTATGCAAAGAAATTACCTCTGAATTCTTGTGCGTTTGGACCGGAGTGATTATGTTTGAGGGATACAATGTGATCATCAGTTTACGAATAGAAATCAAAGATGTCAATGACAATATACCATTCTGGAATAATCCCATTTTAATTCAAATATTGGAAAATAACCCTCCTGGAAAGACAATAGACTTAACTCAAGCTCAAGATGATGATTCTCCACCAAACAATGTTCAAAGGTATGAGTTAATGTCAAATAAATATTCTTCTATTTTCCGACTGACACAGGAACCAGGTCCAAGTGGCATTATACCAAGATTAACTTTTTTAACGCTATTAGATCACGAAAAATACAAAGAATTCACCTTGACACTGAATGCTTTCGACGGTGCTTATCCATATCATTCCGGATCTGTAAATATCTCAATAAAAATTCTTGATCAAAATGACAACGCCCCTAAATTTGAAAAATCCGATTTCTCATTGACTATTCCTGAAAATTACCCTTTGTTTAAACCTTTGAATTTAAATTTAACTGCTGTTGATAATGATTCTGGACAATTTGGATTCGTGATCTATCATATATCTGAATCTTCTCCGCCTGATTCGTTGAAAAAATTTTCAATAGACAACCATGGGATAATTACCGTGATAAGGAACATTGATTACGATATTGGGGAAAAACTATTCACCTTTTTTGTTGTAGCGAAAGATCAAGGAAATCCGCCTTTGTCTAGCTTGGTGAAGGTGAAAATTACAATCAAGGATGTTAATGACCAGCCTCCGTCAATTCTTATCAATTCATATTCAACTTCGGGCAGTAAAAATAACCCGTCTGTATTATCTATTGTAGAAAATAACTCGATTGGACAACCAGTTGCAAGAATTTCAGCAACAGATTCTGATAGCTTTGAAAGCGACTTCTGTAATTGCACTCTTACTCACTTCTCAGATTTCCAATTGGTGTTTGAAAGAAATGTTGCAAAGATGACGATTTACCGCTTGATTGCTAATAAAGTATTCGATAGAGAAACGAGAAGTATTATTAAAGTTACGGTTATATGCTCAGATACCGGATATCCTCCGATGACCAGCAGTGAGACATTGAGAATCACAGTTGAAGATGTCAATGACAACAACCCGATATTTGATAAAAATGTTTACAGCTATGTGGTAAGAGATTTTCTCATTTCCTATTTAAACAAATACTTTTAATTGAAATTAAATTTCTTTTTGTTAGTCATATTTATACCATTCATGTATGGCTCTTATAATTTTAACAGATTTTTCAACTTCTTTTTTATTTGAGAGTAAAAATTTTGAGTTTAAGAATGTTAAATATGAAAAACCAAGAATCAATTGAAGGAAAAGTCTTGTGCTAGGAGTCGAAATACTTCCAGTATTAATAAAGTCAAAAAAGTTGTTAGAGGTTTTAAGCTTGTTAAAATGTATGTTAAAATGATGATGTCTAATGACTGTGGATTCATGCCGAGTGCTGATTGAAAAAATTATTATTATTATTATTATTATTATTATTATTATTATTATTATTATTATTATTATTATTATTATTATTATTATTATTATTATTATTATTATTATTATTATTATTATTATTATTATTATTATTATTATTATTATTATTATTATTATGTTTATTATTATTATTATTATTATTATTATTATTATTATTATTATTATTATTATTATTATTATTAATATAATTTTTAGGTTAGTTAGTTTATTAGTTAATACAATAATCTGAGAAGAGATTGACATGAAACATTCCTGGAATTATAAATTTAAATGTATTTAATAGCTATTAATTTTACCATTTCCCCATTTTTGATACAATTGGGATATCATTTTAAATGTTCTTATTTAGTTCCGATTTGGATGAAATCAGATAATGACAAATGATGATTACCAGGGGATCTTGGTTGGGTATTGATAGAGTTTTGAACTTTTATTTGACAGCATTACATAATTGTCTATTTGATCTATTTGATCTTAAATCTGTTATCGTTTCCTGGTAAATGATAATAGGAATGAGACTAGAGAAATTTCCACCCCACTAAATTAAAATATGGCTAATAATTGATCCATCCGAAAAGTGAATATATTTATTCCACATTAAAATATTTGCGATCAAATTAAGTTGCACTTTTAATGGCAATATTATCACCAGTGATTTGGATGATCCATTACTCATTTCTAAAATGGTGTTTAAATAAATTTCTTTTCTCTATAAAAAGTTTATTTATTATCATAACAGTAAAACTATGCCAGTCATGAATGTACTTTTCATCGTATTGTACGAAGCCTTTGGTAAAATATAAAAAAAACATATTCGGCATGTTTAAAACATGTAACATTATTTGCAAAGGGCAAAACTGGTGATGAACGGTCTAAAAGGTAGATGATATATACAAAGAAGATGTTATTAAGTATAATTAATTGCAATGTATGTGCAAGATATTCTATTATAATGAGTATAGCCCGTGTAGGGCAACTAATCAACTTTGATGAAGACGCGCTGAATGCTATAAATTAACAATAACAAAAAAGTTACCATTCAGCGCTCACCAACCATCATTTGGACATTGTTGGTAACGTATCAAAATTTGGCAAGTTGAAACCCGAAAGCTTTTGTCCATGAGTTAATAATAATAATAATAATAATAATAATAATAATAATAATAATAATAATAATAATAATAATAATAATAATAATAATAATAATAATAATAATAATAATAATAATAATAATAATAATAATAATAATAATAATAATAATAATAATAATAATAATAATAATTATAATAATAATAATAATAATAATAATAATAATAATTATAATTATAATAAGAATTGTAATAAACAAAATTAATAATTTTTAATATTATTATTAGTTTTAATAATATTAATATTAAAATAATAATATTGAAATGGTTTTAATTACCAAGGAAATGTTCTTTTATGGTTTCGATTCATTTTGTTAACATTTAAAATAAATTTAATTCTTTCAAATATTCTGAAATAACAAAGGGAAATTTAGAATTCCAAAATAACGATTGTGAGAAATCATTGTGAATATTTCCTAGAATAGGAAGACCGATAAATTATGACCGTGTTTATCAGTTCTCCATTGGAAGCTGGATCGGGTTTCGACTGTATCAATTAATTGAGAGAATAGCAAAAGCTCCAGTGAATTGGAATATTAGACATTGGGGGAAATAAATAGGAAATATATTGTTTTCCCATTCGATTCAGTAACGTAATTAATCAGTTGCCGTGTGCAATTTGAGACGATGCGATATCTCGGTGATATCGGACAAGCGAGCAGATTCTGACTCGATATTGGTAGGACGAGCATGAAGATCACACAAGGGATAATTGAGGATTATGAATATTTATTACATGTGTTAGACGGAAATTATCACGAATTACGGTCAATGTTGTTATTAGTCGAAATTTTATTCCAGGATCTTTAATGAAAATCGTTAACTCGAAAACCTTTAATCCTTTTCATTTTTTATAATTGTATTTTTACTTTTTTTCCAATTAGAGGAAACATAAATATTTAATTTAGCTAGAAGTATATTTAGAATATATTAGTGGTTAGAAAAAAAATAGATCAAGCATGTCCAACCTACGGTCCGCATGGGGCTTTCATACGGCCCGCCACCTCATCGAGATTTTTTAATGATACTATTTGTTACTAAATTTTAGATAATACATATATTTTTTAATGTTAACGTTTTAAGAAAATTAAGTAAATGAACATTTCAATGTCGGAAATGGTGAATTTCAATGGTTTAGTATATTGTAATATTTTAACATTCAGGTTGCGGAAGAAAATGCACCTAACACAATAATAGCCAAACTCAGAGCCACAGATGACGATGCAGGCAAAAATGGAAAACTCACTTACAGCATCTCTCCAAATTCCAAATTTAAGGATCCAAGACCTGCAATTAAAGTAAATGAAAATGGAGAGATTATAGCTGTGCAGCCATTAGATAGAGAATCAAATCTTCAAGGATATAAATTCCAAGTATTATTATTATTATTATTATTATTATTATTATTATTATTATTATTATTATTATTATTATTATTATTATTATTATTATTATTATTATTATTATTATTATTATTATTATTATTATTATCATTATTATTATTATTAATATTATTTTTATTAAGTAATGATGTAAAATTTGTTTTTGTCGGATGTCTTACACTTTAAAATAAACTGCACAACCTTTGTGATATCCAGTGCAAGTCCAAATAGTAGACTAGTTTCGAGCTTTTGACTCTCATCAGTACTATGCAGGAGAAGTTTAGATTTCTCTTCGCGTCAGGTAAGTATACAACATTTTTGATTATTGATATTATTATTATTGTTATTGTTATTATTATTATTATTATTATTATTATTATTATTATTATTATTATTATTATTATTATTATTATTATTATTATTATTAGTAATCTAAATAACATAATAAGTGGGATTGATAAATTAAATGTATAGGGTTAAAGAACCCATAGAGAACATAATAATATATAATTAAATGCCGCGGTGGATTAAATACTATCTCAAACGCAGCCCTGAAATATGATAATTAATTGGATGCAATTAAAGCTATCATTCTGATTTGATCTGAATCCTCTTTATAATTTATTTACAAAAGCAAATAAGATCTACCAGCCGACAATTAAAGTAGATAATGAAAACGAACTTTATAACCAAATTCGAAAATTAGGTTTATAAGATTTTTTGTTTATATTAACCATTGCAGTCTTTAACCTTATTCTAGCTGCCTGCTAGAAAACATTTATATTTTCTAGTTGACTTAATGAACACATTAAAATCTAATATAATTAACATTTAGTACAAGTATATAAAAGACCAAATGCCTTTAACAAGATTTAACGAACGATGAGCGCAATGGTCTCATTCACAATGATCCACGGAATACCGATAAAAGGCTTCATGTTCGACTTTTTTTGGTCACATCTATTGTAATTTAATTTTTAACAACGAAAAATATAAGTCTATGATATACAGTTTAAATACCTATTTTAATTTATTAAAAAGAGCATAATCAGTATAAACATCGATTTATTTACTGATTTATAGTCTTCATGTTCTTTTTAATAAATACAATGGAAAAAATCAATGGCGAAATTGGAAAAAAAAGTTCATATAATGCCTATTTTAATTATTTCAGCACTATATCATCATATGATTTCGCTATCTGAGTTTCCTTCCAAGACATTCGTATTGTGCTCTCTTTCTTTTCATGGTTTGCACCGGCTTAAGTTGAAAGAAGAAGGAAATGCTAGCCCCGCCACTCTCTGATGGGTTCGTTCAGTGGGGAAGAATTTCTAAGTGTGATTTCGGTAATGCAGCCTTCGTCAAGCACTCATCTATGCTCGCTTGCCTGTCCACAGTCTGCAACATGCCGGATTCGAAGTTTTGTTACATTTATTTGATTTGATCACGGACGCTTTTCTCTTCTAGTTGACTGACCAGCATCTTTCGCTTTTTCATGAGGCTTGGATAAAACCACGGAGCTTTCCCTTCCTTGTATCAAATTTTCAAATGGTCGGCTGTTGTGCGATGCAACTCTGTTTGTTTGGCCAATTCCTTAATTGTCCATACAGATGATAATTTTCAATGAGATTTTGACTTGTACATCTAGATAGTAGAAAATGCAGTTATAACAGTAATTATCAATAAATATTTCCTATTGTAAATCTACAATAAAAACTTTCAGCAATTGTTTCTAATGATAAATTATAATAAAAATAATAATAAAAAACAATAAAAAAAACTAATACTATAAAAAGTTTTTAATCAAAGTGTCCATAACATCACAGAATTACATATAAATAACCAAATGCTCACTATACAAATTAGCATAAAAGTGGTAAATAGTTAAATATATAAAAATAATAAAATTCTGATTGAAAGGCGTCCGTATATAATATATAAATATACACTATATATTGTCTGATTGATATATACTAGTTGATATGCATGCATTAGTGTATTAAAACAAATTTAAATGCTTTTTGATCAATTTTTTTAATTTAATTTTTATTCGTTTTAATGGCGATTTTTAATTGTTTAATATTTAATTTATTTCTAAAATTTTATATTTTATTTAATTTTTTCTTTATGACAGATTTTGAATATTTTCTCAAATTTTCTATTAGTTTTTTATTTTTGAATAAATTTTATTTTTTTTAATTTTATTTCGAATTCCTATTTCTCGATTGAATTGATATTAATCATGACATTTTTTTGTTATATTTGTGTTTGTTTAGTTCTATACTTCTAGCATGTTATTTGTTTTTTTATTGATTTTTGTTTTTCTCGATTTTGGTGTTGTTTTTTCATTGTTCCATGTTTAATTGATTTTTTTCTTTGTGTTTAAGTTTAAATCGACTTAAAGCTATGTTGCATGTTATGTTTAACGCATATCGGTCAAAATTCTCACTCAATTTGGGTCAAAAGTCAGTTTTTGCTCAATAACAATATCAAATATAAAAATCTTTTTCTTTGTTATTATTTTATCTTTCAGTTGAAATTAGTTTTAAGAATAGAAAGAATAAAAGATTTTATAATATAATATTTATTCAATAGAGAATTGTAATTAATATAAGAAAATAAGTTATGATATTACATCACAAGGTCAATAACCGAATGACCAATCAATTTTATTGTACATTGTGCAATCCAATATAATCAGTCATTGACTACACACAGTCTACTGCTAAAAAATGTTACGAATATAAATTTTAAATATAAATTTTAGAATCAAAAGAGGACAAAGTTTATACAACTTATAAAAGACTACAGACGTTACAATGATTCTATCTTAAGAATATGTAAGAAATACTAAAACTGAAAAAAATAATTGGTTTACAGAAAATATAAAAAAAACAGTCATATTTTCAGATGAATGAGGTTTCTCGCTTGATGGTTCACAATTTTTCAAGCTTAGAGGCAATTCGTAACACTAGTAAAGTATGCAACGTGAAACATTACAAACTCACCTTTTTCTTGGGTTCAATTACAAAGGTTTTGAAATTAATACAAATGAAATTACCAAGATCATCAATCGACATTTTCAACAAATAAACACGATTGAAAGTGATTAAGAAATTAAATTTGTGTTCCTCGATCAGATTCTACTAGTGTGAGTTATTTTTCAAACTATGAAGAAACATGTATTGTGGTAAAAATATCGGGATTACTTACTTACCTTAAAAAAAACCATTTCTTGTAAGATCAAATGATAACTGTCTTTAAACTCCAAACTTATATACTCTTAGTATTGTGGTGGTAAAATATAGTTCCTGATAATAACCATTATCACCAAGACTGGGTACATCTAATACCAATAACCAAGGGTTGCGTACAAATATAGATACACTATATATGACATTAGTATAGAATACATAAGAACTTTTTTCAATTTTCAACACTGATTTCTTTTCAATTGACATTTTATTTATTAAAAAACTAGACTATGAATCAATAAAGATATAAAAAATATCGATATCGTTACTGATTCATAGTCTAGTTTTTTCATAAATACAATACAATACGTTCATTTATAAGTGTTAGGTGTGAATTGTTCTAGGTTGAGAAAGCTAATAACACTTATTGTATGTAATCGTGCTGTTATTTTCAGAGAAAATATGAGAATAAAAGGATATTATATATAAACAAGATGAAATAACAATACGGATGTTCCCGGAGTTTCTCATCCTTTCCATTGAAAATGAAGTTGCATGGAAATTCCGACTTTTATAGGAACAACAAAAATCCTAAACAAATGAAATTAATATAATTTGCTCTATTTGCTCCTTTAATCAATCGAACTCTGTTGATTTTCCAACCCATTGAGATTTCCTTTCATTTTCAAAGACGGGAATAGAATTATTGTTTACTGACGTAATTATGGAATTCAGTCAATCTCTATAATTTCGGAAAACCTATATTATAAGCGAATATAAAATAGGAAACACGAATTGCGACAAGGAAAACAGTAAGTTGTGAGAACTATACAATAAAGTCTTGATTACCTCGGCATTTCTATTGAGATTTCAATGGGATATTTCAGTAGGAAATCTATTAGAATTCTAGCCTCTCAGACAGTCGGATAATTCACAATTGAAGCTATCTAAAAGCGTTGCAACAGTATTTGTCGACATATTAATTTTATTAAGTCTCGGTTTAATGTTTTCCCGCATTTTGAACTTCTCCCACAATAATACTTTTATAAGTCGGTGAAAATCTTTGCGATTCTCTTCTCGGTAAAATTTGAAATACTAGATTGGAGAAACATCAAAAAGAATGATGGACAATTGAATTTATTCGGAAAAAATTCAATAAATAAAATTGTAAGATAAGTAGTAGGTTTATATAATAACCACAACATGCTCGACGGAGGGAGATTTTAAACATTTGAGGAATTTATGCAATCCTAACTCACAGTTGTTATCTGGCCAAAAAAGTATCTTTTTTAACAAGAAAAATTGAAGATATGTAAGGAATTGTGAAGGAAAATATCAAAATTGAACGTAATTGTGATTCAGGAGAAAATTACCAAAATGATGTCTATCTGCGCGATTAAATAGGTGTAAGTAAACAGTATATACTTTGATGAAACTCTTAGAAATTAGACAGTTGTTTATAAGGTTCATTGCGCGGCTTCTGATTGTTGAGATGATTAGGGATACAAAAGATGACCTACGAAAATATTCTTCACACGACCGATGAAATTGACACCAGCTTTCCGGCAAATTTCCTGATTGAAGATGAAATACATTTAAGTTCCTCATGCCAATCTACGGAGGAAATTTCTTCTAAATGATGTTCAAATACCTTTGCGCTACTTCAGAAAATACATGCATATAAGCGGGAATTAAGTGAATAAATAAAATATACTATTAAAATATATTAGTGTAAAACATAACATTTTTACATTTAAGACCCATCGATTTCATCAAGCATCTCGTATTAAAACAAATTTAATATCGCTCACTTGGGCCACAATGAAAGTCGGTGAAGAGGTCAGACGTGACCAAATGAATTAGTCCAAAGGGTTCTATGAATAATGATTTTAAAACTTGCATCATAATATTTCAACTTATTATTTATTCTCTAATACAAACACAACATTTGGATTATACTTTGTAAATTGAATTTATTTGAAGTAAACAAGTAGTATCATTCACTGATATCTGATACAACATATAAGAGTGAACCAATGGAAATTACCATTTAACGCATAACTGATACGACATGTAATAGTGAAAATATTTTTGGAAAATAAATATGCAAATTTTTAACTAAAATATTGTAACTTATTTTTATACACGTTACCTAGATATGTATTTGTACCATCAGAGAAAATTCAAATTATTTTATATTTTAATGTATGAAGAAAAATAAAAGTAAAAGTTTGGAAAACTAATGAAAAACCTTTAAATTAAAAATCCAAATAACTAACTAGAACTCCCAACCCCTATGGGGATTTGGACATTACTATTTATTAAAAGGATGTCTTATGTCCAGTCATGGAAGGATTGAGGAAATATCGTCGTATAAAAGAACAGACTGATGCAGACTCTCTCGAATTAGAGACCGCCTATGAGATGAATTGAGTGAAAAATAAAATTCCATCTCTAATCAGAAACACGAAAGAATTTCAAACGGAACAATTATTATTGCATTAGTTGATTACTCCCTGGAAAACTAGCCCAATAATAAATAAAAATAATTGTGGTTTGACAGACAGGTTTCATTACAAATTCTCTTTCTATCACAAACCTTTTTACGGCTTTCATGCATTTTTCACTGGTGTCAATTACAAATTATTCATCCGGGCAAGCCAAATTGAATAACCGGCGAGCGGTTCCATTAAGTGAATGCCAAAGCTGCATAATTTCATTTGGGATATTTAATTTATTAAAATTTAATAGGAAAGTATAGAATAGAATTTCTTTAGGGTAACGTAGACAATTGTAATAAGATTCTGATATGTCTTAAAACTTTTATTTTCCCGTGAGAATCCCATAGTAACTACGTATTCCAAACGCTATTTATATTTTTACATCAACATGTGATGTACTATAATATCACTGGAGTCAGTAACTCTTTTTTCACCTCTAATACAAACTCATGTTATATATTTATACTCTTCTGACTCAAAGAACACATTAAGTAGTGATTAGCTCAAACATTGAAGTTACCTAATGTTATGTTTAACAATGAAATTTTTAAATTCCTACATGAATTTTTAATTAATTTCAAAAAAGACTTTCATTCAACTTTTCCCGATTACTTTCTTGGTACCCAAGTTACTGAATAAAGCAATATCTTATACGGCGTTCTGGAAAATGAGCAATTAATGAATAAATAATATTGGCATGCAATGGCCATTATAATATTCCCATTAAATTAAAGATCAAGATTTTACAATGACCAGGAATTATTTATATTCGCCTTTTTATTCTCCTTCATTGACATTGGATTGAAAAAAGATTTATTACTATTGTTATTATTATTATTATTATTATTATTATTATTATTATTATTATTATTATTATTATTATTATTATTGCTATTATTATTATAAAGTGAATCTTGGACATTGAGAAAAGCTCTGGCAAATAACACAAATAGAGAAAACAATTGCACAATGAAAAACTGCCAGGCACCGAAAGATATGTGCTTTAGAAAAAAGAAAGTCTATTGCATCACGTGCTATGTATACAAGGAAATATACATTGGAAATACACTCAGGACCTTGCACCAAAGAGTTAAAGAACATCTAGGTCCTGGTGGAAAATCCTCGATAAACAGACATCTCCAACAATGTCAACCAACAAAGGAAAGAAAAAATATTTCAATCGAAATCATAGCCAATGGAAACATCCGAAAAATTATTGACTGATTAAAACAAAATCTACAATGAAACAATGAAGCTGCTGATTGGTTTTTATAATTTAATAATTTTGGTTTTACCCTAATTTATATTTGATTCCTAAATAAAGTAGATTCTCGAATATCCTGACATTTCGACAATTTAAAATTAAAAATTAATAAAATTTATTTCTTAATAATTTTAAAACTAATTTAAGTACCTTATTTTTCGGACCATAAGGTGCACTTAAAATCTTTTCATTTTCTCTAAAATCGTCAGTACGCCTTATAATGCGGTGCGCCTAATGTATGGTTGTGCTTTCTGGCTTTCTGACCTAGAACCGATTTACACCTAAATCCGAAATATAAAATTGCGAGCGGCGTGGGAGCATTGGATGACAGAAGGTGAACACACATTCACCAAGACAGAAAGGCAACGCCGGGTAAGTTACGCCACTATCTGCCAGTGAATTGTGGATGCCTAGGCGAAGATATCAGTCTCAAGTGTCATCCGAGCTTTCAGGAAGGCCGGAATCATCACTGAACAGCAACGAGACTGACTCTGATAATGATGATGATGAGTATGCTTGATTCCGAAATCACCTAACTGTTAAACTCAGACACTGAAGAAGAAGAATTTGATGGATTTTCGGTAGAGGAATAGAATAAACCAAAAAGTCAGTGTATTGTTTTGTATTTTATGTGTGTAACACTGAACAATGTTGAGAGTTTTGTGAAAGAGTTGAATAGAATTGAATAAAGATAGAGTTATCGGAGTTTTGTTGTATTTAATGTGTGCGCCTTATAACCCGGTGCACCTTATATATGAAAATAAAACCGTTAGCAGTCGATCAATGATATTGCGCCTTATGTTTCGATAAATACGGTAATCATCTTATGGTAATAATTTCTAATTTATAAAAACAAAGACCGTGTCCTTGAATTAAATTATTTTTACTGAAATAGTTTATTATATTTTAAAAATTTTATTTATTTTTCAAAAATTCGATTCAAATCAGTTTTAAATTATGCACAGAGATTGCCTAAAATTTTGTTATTTTAATTTCATAATTACCCATGAAAAATAAATACAAAGTTCCTGACAAAAATAAGAAAAAAGATACATTATCCATTTGGGAAAGTGATATTGATAAAAATGATATTTGATACTATTTGCACCGAATATCATGGTGATAGTAGTACTGTTTATGAATGGATAAATAGAAAAGAAAAACTCATTGAATTCGCCAAAAATGCCAATTTTAGCGGAATTCCAAGTAAATCCAGACGTGTAATGAAGAAGTCAAAATACTATGCACTTGATAATGCTTTATGGATCTGGTTTTGTCAAGAGCATTGAAGAAAAACTCCTCAAAACTGTTTTTATTGTTAACGTTGAAAGAGACTGTTGATAAATGTATGAATAATGCTAAGGACCATAGTATGAATGAATGTAAATTGACTAATATGTCGAATGATGTAGTGAATATGAGTATTGATACTAAGAAACAAGATGAGCCGAAATATAAGATGGTATTGCCGTATTCTGAAGGATATAAAGATTTCAAAAGAAAGATAGGTAAACAGCTGGGTAAATTGAATTATAGAATTGTTTCAAAATCGTGCAAAGTACGTAGTATGTTTGTTAGTAACTCTCAAACGCTGGTTGGGTTGTGTTCGGATCTCGTTTATCAATTCACATGTAATGGGTGTAATGTTACATATATTGGAGAGACTTCCCACCATCTCTGTACTCGAGTTCAAGAACACTGTAAACGAAGGGAGCGTCCAATATTAAGGATCATAAAAAAGTCTGTATGAGAGAATTAGAAATGTCGGATTTTAAAATCTTATCAAAAAATTTTGATAATTGTTTTGAGCGTGTGATATGTAAAGCATTATTGATAAAAACTTTTAATCTGAAAATCAATGTGCAGAATGCAGTGAATACGTGTGTGTTGAATGTTTTTAATTAAGTTTTTGTATGTTGATGTATATTGAATAATAGTTATGTTAAATAATTAAAAAAAATAATTAAAATAATATTTTTTAAAGAATTTTAAAAGTTTAAAATAATTGTTTGTTGAAAATTATTTTTGAAAATAATTATTTAAAATTGTTATTTATAATTTAAAAATTTAGAGATTTTATAATTTGTTTATAAATTATCAATATTGTATAGTTATTCATCCCTAGTGAATGTAGGTAACATGATGATGATAGTGATGCTATCGAAATATATAATGAAAAATATGTACGAATGGCGATTTTTAATAATTATATTATCATTATTATTATTATTATTAATATTATTTATTATTATTATAATTTTTAAAAAAAAATAATTAGAATAGCTCCAAATTTAAAGTTTATAATAAAATTCAATATAAATTATGTTTAATGTTAATTAATAAATTTAAACAAAATAATAGTTGAATAATTGACCTCAGTGAATGCATAAACCATTGAAAATGTCAAGATGAATCTCATTTGAACAAAACTGAAACATCAGAATTACAAATGAAATTCAAACAATTCCTCATCATTTGTCAATTGCAGCAATGGGACTGTTTTATAGAGAAATTCACGAGTGATGCTAGATTAATTCTTGACAAGTTGTCAATTCTGTCTAGATTAGTGGGATTTTGTGGATTTCTACTAATGAAAATGGACGATCATTGTTCCATTTACAACAATGCAAAAACCAACAGTTTCCCCTTAATTGGAATATAATTAATTAATATTGCCTACGAACAAAAATTTGTTCAAATTCCCTATTTCATTGTCAACAGAAATTGAATTATTATTATTACCATTATTCTTATTCTTATTCTTATTATTATTATTATTATTATTATTATTATTATTATTATTATTATTATTATTATTATTATTATTATTATTATTATCATTATTTATTAATAAAGAAATATTATTTAAATTTTCAGGTTTGTTTAAATGAAGCAAATTCTATGCTGTCACGAATAAATTTGCTCATATCACTTATAGATAAATGCTTGCTTTTGTTTAAATTTTAATGTGAATTTTAAATTGAAATTGAATTTGTTGTCGCCATCAAATTTTTACGAGAAATATTTTCATAACGAAAGCAAGCTTATGACAATTCACAAATATTTTCTTTAGTTTTTTAATTGAAAAATGATTACGTAATTGCTTGTAATATTTGTTTATTAGATGAATGCAAAGCTCACATGTTTTATGTATGTTTTAATTATTATTTTAACGCTTCAAAGTTGTAGAATGTTGAATGAAATTTTGTAGGTAGGAGATATAATACTATTGCGTAACAGATCCCCAAAAATATGTTTTTATGTTTGTGTTCACCCACCAGTATGAATGAAAATGAATTTTTCCCAAGACATTCATTATGTATCCATATTTGAGGTCTTATGGTAAACATGACTAAAACTTTGCAATTTTCCAGTAATTTCTTTAACGAATACAATGCGCTCAGAACACGGATTCATTTCAACTCGCAATTTACTTTTAATCGGCCATTCTTGCTACGATTATATAAACATTTATTACCATAAAATAAAGATTTGCGAGCAAAGTATATTTAATGACGAAAATTTTCTTTGGGAACAAGGACAATACTTTCTCTCCTCTGAAACCCAGTAAATCTGTATGATATTTGTAGTCATTTTGATTAGATCATAGTGTTATATTCAATAGGCTTAATCTTAGTTTTTTGCTTATTTGCAATGTCAAAGATGGTAAATCCATTTTTTCTCTCTGCCACCTCATTTATTTATTATTCGGGGTGTTCTATTTGGATTTGTTTAAGACAAAATATATATTATCCTCATCACTGTCCAGTTTATACGTTTTCAGTGTATAGTACACACTATGTACCTTCATATATTCCCTGTGAGATAATTATTGGAAAATTATCTCTTTCAACTATAAAATTCGTATTTGTAAGAAAAATTTCGAGAAATTAATCTTTTATAAATATTGTATTAATTATTACATTAGATTTTATCATTTCCCATTAGGATTACCAAATAAACAATTTCATTTTCCTCATAATCCTCGAGTTTATCCTTAATTTTCATTGCTGTTGGAGGAAGTTAATGTGTAATGCTTCCTTGTTTAAATATACAAGATCATCACGACATTGGAACATCTCATTATTTTTCCATTATCAAATAAATTTACTTATTTTATTAAATTTCCCAGAAATCTTTTTTTAAAATCTGCCAGTGGAAATTCTCATTAATCAACTAAAATTAAAAAAAACTCTTTGGCAAATTACTTTTGAAGTATGAAAAGAGTTAGTCAATGGATATTTTGGACCAATAGATGGACAAAAACAAATTATGAACTTTAGTGCCGATGATCATGAAACCTTATTGGTTGATTTAAATTATCATAAACCAATACACCGACGGCCCTCATTCGCAATGAAACCCAAAATAAGGGGAGTTTTACTTAAGTTTAGACGAATATAGCTAATTAAAAACTTTTATTATTATTATTATTATTATTATTATTATTATTATTATTATTATTATTATTATTATTATTATTATTATTATTATTATTATTATTATTATTATTATTATTATTATTATCATTGCGAATAATCTTAGTGAAATACTAAGTTTCGATATTTGACAAATTTTGGTAAAGACAATTAAATAGTTAGCAAAGATAATTAATGAAAACACTTGTACCAGTCTAAATATTATCGATTTGTATTAACAATTTTGTCTGCAATAAAATTCTGGGAATTTTTACAATTTTTAACAGTTAATAATATTCAATGTAATATAATCAACAGTTATGTTTTCATTTAATATACATTTTGCAGCAAAGGTGTCTCTTATCATTTACTTTGTTAACATTACATTTTATGCTACTACCAGGAACCCATAAGTTTATGTAATAATAATAATAATAATAATAATAATAATAATAATAATAATAATAATAATAATAATAATAATAATAATTTTTCACAAAATTGTGTTTACTAATATTAATCATATAAATTGTGAAGTTTGTCTATTTCGGTTCTTGCTTAGATGGTGTTCACATCTTGGTTTTGAATATATATGTCATGGGTGCAATGCCATATACATTGGAATGACTGCCCGTCATCACCTTTCTCAAGTTCTGGATAACTGTCGACTGAGTGAATTGATTTATAATCAGCAAGCACAGTTTTTTGTTTAGGTTTACATTTCAACGTTGGAAGGTGGTATCTAATTCCTGGTTTTTTAACTTCGTGTTTATTAGTGGATTTCAATTCTTACTTAAATGGTGTTCGGATCTTGGTTATGAATATTTATGTCATGGGTGCAATTCCACATACATTGGTATGACTGTCCGTCATCTCCGTTTTCAAGTTCCTGATCACTATCGACTGAAGGAATTAATTAATATTAGTAGACACAATTTTGTGAAAACTTTATTAAAATGTTGTTTGATTTAAACTTTTGTGAGTTTTAAAAGTTTTAAAATTTTAAAACTTTTATAATTTTTAAAGTTTGAATTGAAAAAACAGAATTTTGTGAATTTTTAGCGAAATTAATTTTAAAAAATTAATGAATTAGTTAATTAGTTTGTTTAAAAAGAGCTATTTATATTGATTTAGTTTGAATTTCATTTCTACCTGAAGATGACAGTGATTCTGTCGAAATATATTGTAGTAAAATAATTATATTGGATTTGGTGCTTTACTTTATCTTTAAGTCAGTGCCATTGTTTGGTGATTGTTATAATAATAATAATAATAATAATAATAATAATAATAATAATAATAATAATAATAATAATAATAATAATAATAATAATAATAATAATCACAATTCTTATTAACTATGATGTACTTGTTATGCTAATTTTTTCTTAGCATCTGATGTTTAATTTCTTTACAACATTGAAAGCCGATATAAAATATACATTTTACATTTCATTTTAATCTTACTAAACGTTTCTTCTTAGATTATTGCTGTTGATCAAGGAAATTATCCTCGTTCTGGAACAACAATAGTCGTTATACATTTGAATGACATAAACGATTGTAAGCCAAGATTTTCAGATGATTTTTACTTTTTTCAACTGGAAGAAGATTCGGGAATATCTCCAATATTTCGACCGAAAATAGTTGGATCCATTAAAGTCACAGACGCAGATATTGGATCAAATGGTATTTCATCTTTTGAAATTCTTCCGAAAGACAGTCCATTTAAAGTATGGAATTGAATAAATATCTTTTTTCAGTAAAAAATTCTGCTTAAGGTTGACGAGAACAAATATATAAAAACAACGAGGTTCATAGACCGAGAACACAGAAAAAACTATATGCTAAGAATTTTGGCTGTCGATGGTTTAGCCGACTCTGATGTTCGCCATACGACTTCAACAGTTGTGAACATAACCGTAACCGATGTCAATGATAACGCTCCTCAATTTTACATTCCAAAAAACTTATCCATTCCGGTAGGTATTTGTAAATAAATAATTTTAAAAATTTTAAATGTATGCCAGATTAATGTGTCATTATATGAAGAACCGGGATTTGTATTTACAAAGTTGCAAGCTACCGATAGTGATGAAGGTGAAAATTCTCGAGTGACATATCACATTGCCGGGGGCAATATTTTCGGTCTTTTTGAAATAGAATCACAAACCGGAAGACTGTCAGTCCGAGATCACATTCAAAGCAAACTAAAAGTAATTATTAGAATAATAATAATAATAATAATAATTATTATTATTATTATTATTAATTAATAATGCTATTATTATTAATATTATAATTATAATTATAATTATAATTATTATAATTATAATTATAATTATTATAATAATAATTATTATTATTATTATTATTATTATTATTATTATTATTATTATTATTATTATTATTATTATTATTATTATTATTATTATTATTATTATTATTATTATTATTATTATTATTATTATTAATATTATTTCTATTATTATTTTTGAAATGGAAATATTTTATTTAATATTTGATAAAATGCATTTAAGCTTGTATGGATGCATATAAGACGCCGTTGAGAGAATTCATTTAACGATGAATAAGTTTATACATTCGTAAGAAAAGTGGGGCAGGAATATTGCGGCCGGGGCAAACGATAAACATATATATGAGTAAACGTACAGTAGACGTCATAAAGTAAATGAAGTATATACATATGTAGATATGTTTATGAAGAAAGTTATTCAATTTGCAATAGATGCGTATTACATTAATTTACTTAAATATCAATTATTTATTTATAACGCAAATTCACTAGAATTTTTAATTTATTAAGCATTTCATTCTTAGAATGCGTATACTGAGAATACTGACGCAAAAGCAATTACATATTAATGAAAACTTGCCATTGAAATTCGGTTCAAACTTTACTTAGATTTTTGTCAGAAAAGAATATATATAATTGTAAATATATATAATTGTAATATATATAATTGTAATACTAAATAATGATAATAATAATAATAATAATAATAATAATAATAATAATAATAATAATAATAATAATAATAATAATAATAATAATAATATTAAAAGGAAATAAACGAAATTAAATAATTTGTGTGTAATTAGAAAAAATGAATAAATGAACGAGTTGATGAGTTTCATTTATATTTATTTGTTTAAACAAACCAGATTCATTTTGCAAATAAAATAAACAAAGATTTTCACCAATCTGACTGAAATAATAATTATAATAATAATAAATTGACAGACGAGAATGACTGGGCATCAAACAAAAACTATTTCACAAATAAAAATAATTTTAATTTTATCATATATTTTAGACAAAAAAAATATTTAAAAAATGTTTTCTGTTTGTCTAAGTGCACCATTTTATCCCTCGCATTTCCAATCCATTGGAAATTGGAATTAAAATGTCAACATCAACCGATTTCAGATGCACTTTTCCAATTGATAAACGTACGGGAGATTAAATTATTTCATCGCAAATTGTGCAATATCATGGATTGGATATCTTGGAAATTTTCACTTTTTCATAGAGTTATTCGGGTTGATCCGTTACGAGACTCCCCACAGTGTTTAAATATTTATATTTTCTCAACTAAACTTTGATACGGTGCGACCTTACCCTGTGTATTCTTATCAATGTTATTATCAGTTATTCATTTGACAACAATTTATGACTGTTTACAGTATATATTTGTATATTATCCATAATGTTATTTACAAATCAACATTAAAAACGATTATCATTAACATTAATTATGATTATGTCTGTCATAGTATACACTTCCTTCTAGTCATCCATCAAAACCTCCATAATATATCCATCCAAACTTCCATTATTGCTTATATATTATTTTAAATAAAAATTGAAAAAACTATCAAGTTTCCACGTTGAAAATGGAGCAATGGGAAAACCGTTTATTTCGTTACCTATCAAAGAGAGATCTCATATTTCAATTTTCATCGCATCGCCTTAAATGGAACGCAGTGACTGACAGAGAAAACAATATAATCCCTCATTACAAAAGAGCACCTTAAACATAAGCATGGAGGCCACTGACTGTATAGATCCTCCTCCGTTCATCTTGATTAATAATACATGAATCGTATCTATTCAAAATCCTTGAAAATTTTATTTTTTCGGTTCCCCAAAAAATTAACCACTAACTAATTTATCAGCTTTCACTGACTTGATATTTGATAATAACGAAAATATTGATATTCTTTAATTAATAATTAATTAATTTTATCTCCTAATTAATTTTCCATAATTAATTCACATTGGATCATGAAATGCGTTTTGCAATTAACGAATCTCGGTGTAAAGATTTACTAAATCTTTTCCATTTATTAACTTTCTGTTTCCGTATTAATATCTTTTTTTCGTTTAAAGATTTTCCTGTTTTTGTTTAAATGTTGTTATTATTGATTTTCTAAAATATAATTGGTTTGCTAGTGATATGCAGGTTTGAATTACTATTTCCATCGGGAAAATATTTGAAAATTCAACTTTACACATGTAGTTAGTACAATTGAAAATTAATTTAATTCCGTTATAATTAATATTTCTGAGTATTAAAACAAACAGTTATATATATATATTATAAGAACTTTTATTTCTTCCAATTTTACCACTGATTATTTTTTCCATCGAATTTATTAAAAAGAGATCTTGAAGTCTATAAATCAGTAATATATCGATGTTTGTTGATACTTACGAATTTTCGTCACTGCCAAAATTCGTGAGTATCAACAAACATCGATATATTACTGATTTATAGTCTTCAAACTCTCTTTTTAATAAATTCAATATGTATATATATAGTTATTTTTATATTAGTTTCACTGGATATTGCAATTCTTTCAATTTCCCATGAAACATATGAGGGATTTCTTTGACAAAAAAATACTGCTTTATCCTACAATATAATTTAAATTAATTGGAATATTAATCGTAAATAATTGATAATAATTCATTGAAATGGAAAAAAGAGTAATTTATATTTTTTGAGTCGTTCATAGATATAACTCCACAATTATCAAGCAATTAAGGAGTTCCTTTAGTTGTTGTTGTTGTTGTTAAATAAATGGGAGAAATTATTGTGGATAAATTATTTTGTTTATAATTCAATTTCTCCCTTTGTCATATGAGCATGACGGTTTAGTTGTTTTGTCATCCACTTAAGTAAATTGTTACCTCTACAATCAACGGAAATGAGAGTAAAATACGTTAATCTCAATAATTCTGGTGTTGTCATTATTACTTTCCCCTTGTTTAGTACGTGTAGAATTTGAATTGAGTCTCTAAGTTTTTTCTTTTGAAAACTTTGGTAGTTTCAAACTTTCGTGTGTAGAATCGACTACTCAATTCATTATTTTGGAACATCAAACGATTTATCAAATATTCTCTTTGTCTTTGAATACTAAGAGAAGAATTATCTTTGATTATGAAACTGTCGTTTGATAGTCTTGGAAATTGTATGAATCTCTTTCACATGCTTTAATAGACACAGGATTTTACTAGGGATCTTTATGTGTTTTCATTTATAGCTACTTCAGTTGGGAAATTATAACATCTGCCGATTCAATGCTTAAATATAGATTTCAAGAATTATTATTTTTGACATTTTTTCTAGGTTTATGTGAAGAACAATAATAATATAATTTCCATTTTCGATGTTCTAAGTTCAATAGAAAAGAATTCAATATTATGAAAATTGAGGTAGCTGGAAATAAAATAACAAATAGAATTAACCCAGTGGTGTGCATGAATGTGTTTAGGATCCTGAGATTATCTAAGGTTCTCTAAAGTGTAGAAGAATTAAAGTCAACCTTTTCAAAATATATATGAAGATAAACTTTCTTTTCTTTCGAAGCAGAGTTTAACTACAAGACCTTTAATTATTGCTCAAATTTCATCAAATCAAATTCTAGATAAAAATACATTTGACAAATGAGAAAGCAGCAACTAACAGTATATTAAATGTTTTCTGAAGCATAACCTAAAATCCTAAAAAATTCACTATACTTACACGACAAGAAATGACCCATTTATTGTTCAACGGATATTATGAATATAATATATATATATATATATATATATATATATATATATATATATATATATATATATATATATATATTTTTAATCGTCAAAATGACACTTTTATTTAATTCCATATGAAAATTGACTCGTTAACTTCTAAAAAAATGATTTTAAATAATTTTAAAAAAATTTTAAAATTCTTTAGTATTTTATCATTATTAATTAATTAATTAATTAATTAATTAATATTTTCTAGTCTAATAAGTTTCTAAATAAAGAATACGAAAAACTGAATAATAAAGGCAGTACCGAAAATTCGTGAATATCAAAAACATCGATATATTTACTGATACACAGTCAAGCTTTTTAATAAATACAATGCCAATGGAAAAGAAATCAGTGGTGAAATTTGAAAAAAAAATTCTTATAATAAATAATTAGCGACAAGATTTTGTGCATGAAGAATAATTTATTTTTATGATCATTTCCAGGAAATTTAGATATCACTTTCAAATTAATTAGCGAAAAAAATAACTAAAATATTCATATAAAAATCAAAATTTCTTTAAATTAATTTATACATTTGAGTTATTTCATTTTTATTGTAGACGTTGTAACGGTAACCAACATTTGGAGAAAGTTTACATAAAATATCTCATTTTTAGGAAATTTTTCTAAATCAAAAAATGAAGAATACAGATCTCTCTTCAGATAATACGTTAGGATAATATGGCCCCCCTGAGGATTCTAATAAAGTTAGAATATCCATCACTTTGACAGCCTTTCCTATTATTTCACATGACATATTCTTTCTTAAAAATTGTCACATTAGTTATATTTTCCACAGTAAATAGAAAATTCAAAGGCTTCATCCTCGAGGAAAATTCGATAAATTTATTTGCTGAATGACAAATTTATATTGAGAAATATATAAATGGAAGAAAAAAGGATTTTTAAAATTTTTAGAAAACAAAATTTATTTAAAATATTTATAAACTCTTCTCGGAATAACAAAGAAATGTGAAAATTAAATTTCAATTCTCAAAATATTCTCCACTAAACGAAGCATATAAGAAATTTCAATAGATAGTTTTCTCAGTTGTTGGGAAATCTTGAAATCTCGACTAAAATATTTCCTATCGTGACTAAATTAATTGAATAAAAGAATCATTTTTAATTGGGATAGAGCATTTGATTGAAAAAGAATGAAGTATTGGAGCATATTTTAGAGTGTTGGGCTGCATTGGTGTCGTGGGTTAATCGGACATTGTGGAAGTCATGTTTGAAAGTATGATTTTCCAACTATTAACATGGACATTTGAGATCAGTTTTAGATGTTATCATAATTAGCATAATTATGGGAACTCGACAAAAATCGAGTGCTTCCGGAATCTATGAAACAATGACACTTGAAATTTATTTTTACAGACTTAATTTTGATTTATATTTAATTTTCTCTTTTGTTTAAATCATGGCAATAATGTTTGAATAATTAATTTGAAGAAAATGCTTAAAATTTTATAACAAATTAACTGTTGAGAATAAATATATATTAATATTTTGTCATTTTTTCTTAATTTCGTTCCTTTATTATTATTATTATTATTATTATTATTATTATTATTATTATTATTATTATTATTATTATTATTATTATTATTATTATTATTATTATTATTATTATTATTAAATAAAATTCTTTTATTTCAGAAAAGCAGTAAATTAAAACAATCATTTTATTTTTTATTAGACTTCAAAACCGAGTAAGTCTTCCTAAATTTCCATGATGGGAAATCGAAAAAAAATATAAAGAAATCATATATTTGCTAACTACATTAAGAAAATTAATTAATTATGAAAATTTGATGAATAAAATAGACTAATGTAAGTATAAAATAAAATAATATGCTTAGTGTTTGGTTCATCAAAAACCAAATCGTCAACATAAGAAATGCCTATAGGACCGAAATATGACTAATATCCAGAAGGGTTGATTATGAAAATAATTTATTTTTATTATAATTATTATTTTAAATAATATTAATAGAACGTATAAGGCTGATATGTTGATATTGCCATACTTGGAAGGTTTTACAGATTATAAAAGATAAACAAACATTTGAAAAATTTAAATTATAAGATCATCTGGAATTCGTGGAAATTACATAATATTTTTATTGATAAGTCTAAAAATATCGTTTATAAATTTGCATGCAATGGATGCAACATCACATACATTGGAGGGATATCACGTCATCTCTGTACTAGAGCTTTTGAACATAATCGACCGAAGGGATTGACTTATATTAGTGAACACAATAAGAATTGAATGAGTAAAAAATATAAGTCTGATTTTATAATTTTATTGAATGTGTAATATATGAAGTTTTGATAAGGATGAGAAAAAATAATGTGCAAAATACTGTAAATACAGGTGTTTTCAGTGGCGTAACTAGTGGACGCAGGACCCTGCGTTGCGGGAGCCCATCAGCTATAGGGGGCCCAAAATTATTACTAAAAAAATATTTACAATCATTTTCTGAAACTTTTTCCCGCAGTTATATTTGCCTACAAACATAAAACTATCATTGAATAGCAGCTGCTGTGAATAACTATGTATTAAACTTTAACCGAAAAATTTAAGTGGAAATATTTTACATTGCGCGGGGGCCCAAATTTTGAAGTTCCGCCACTGGGTGTTTTGAATGTCTTTGAATAGTTTTGTTGTTAAATTGAAGGCATGTGTATTGTTGTTGTCGTTTTCAAATGTATGGAATAGTTAAACTATTTCGTTAAATATTTTTGTTTTTAAAATCTTTTAAAAATTTATAGACTAATTGTTAAAATTAAATTTTAAATTATTTTGATAATAAAAATTTAATATATATTTTGGAAAAAGTCTAATTTGAAAAATAATTGATTATTTAAATTAAATTTATGGTTATATGACATTTAAACAAGCGACAGATAATCATGCGATACTTTAACACAGACATTTTAAATACACGATATATAATCACAACATTTGTCATTTTAATTAATTCAAAATATATTTATAAATATCCTAAGGTGATCTCTGCGAGGATATAAACTTAACTTAGAGAAAAGCGGACGTCAAACATAGAGTAGACCATACCATATACTATTTGTGGGACAGAAAAGCGATTGATTGAAAAAACTGCAGAACTCGAGAAATTCCCTGTAGAAAACTCGTCTTCTGATTCTAGATATATTTCGAAATGCCATCAAAGAAAGTTCAGAGAAATAATGACTGCAGGGCTATAGTGCCATAGAAATTTGTTGTTCAGGCAATACTGTCAACCGCTATTTGATGATAATTCTAACGTTTGATAGTGTTTAAGTTTGATTTGTAAACGATTTGTCACTCAGCCATTCATTGTCCACAAAATGTATATGTGTTCAAAACATGAAAAAAACTTCCCCTATTTGTTTGTCGTTCACCAATGTTATCTACAAGTACCTCAAAAGCTTTTGTGACGAAATTTCTAGAGTCAAGAGCCAATGGTGATAAACATCGGACTGCCTCACAAACGATGGAGTCAGTTCCATAGAATTATTTCAACTCAGCTTCATTCATATCTCTTGAAACGCCTTGAAAAGGATAAAAATAGAAATCAGAGATGGATTGCATTGGGATTTATAATTTCCAAATAGGAGCACTCAGTAGCCATTTCTTCCTGAGTCACATAGGATCATATTGACAAGCCGGATTGGGATGACGAAATCGGTGTCAGGTAGTGGAGGCAACATAGTTCCATCTTCATTGTCTGCTAATACTGCTTTACTGTAGCGTTGAAGACTGTTAGTGACAGTTGTTTATTTTGTTAACGCCTTGTAGAACATGATCACCTAGTTGTTTTTAAAATATTTATACACTTGCAGGTGTTGCATACGCTTATCATATATTTTCTTTCATTTGAGAGACAGCAAGACTAATGAATGAGGCTGCAATGTTTTTTTTGATGAGTAAGCTTTAACCATTGTTGACAATTCAGTATTTCACAGTTTCAAACGAGCTTTAGATTTACAATTTATACATTTTACAATGCAATAAATTCTCCCATTTTTATTCTCGGGAACATTAATATACTATTTTTTTCTGTATATAACTGTTGAATGTTTCATTGTTGAAACGCCAAAAGTAGCGTAAACTGCATGTGCCATAAACAGTGATCATAAACAGACGGCCAACAATCAACACTAAAGAAGAGATCAATGAAATCATCAGTTTGATTAGTTGTTATTGACCTTGAGAAAATTTTCTTTTAAAAAATAATAATTTAAAAATAATATAAAAAATCTAAATCAAATTTTAAGGAAGTAAACTTTTAGAGATCATTACGAATAAAAATCAAAATATAAACATTTTTTAAAAATTTTTAAATTGCGTATGTAAATGTTAGAAACTTTTTTTATAAATATTATATGATATTATTTATTAAAAGAGATTTCTATGACGTAATTATAGAAACTTAAAAAAATATTTATTGTTTTGTTTTAAATTTTAAATGAAATTTAATTATAAAAAAAATTTAAAAATTTTTTAAAAGTTTATGTTGATTCAGCTTATTTTTATCCAATGAGAAGTAAGAAAAAGGAAATAAAAGAGAAGATAAAAAAGCATTTGAAAATTAAAGTAACTAAATTCCAGTAAATTGTTACATCATAATTAATGATGAAGTCCAAAACAGGTTTTAAAATAAAATTTAAAGAAAATTAAAATCAAAATATAGTTTTCATAGTTTTATAGACCCCACTAACTATAAACTTAAACTGAACAACAATTGATAAATCGAAATGTCATTTTTATTTCTCCTAAATACTTTCATTGAATGTTTCAATATTTCCCTTGATAGTCAATAATAAACAATATTCTCGAGCAGATGAACCATCGGTCTTATATCTTCAACACACGAACAATTGCCACTGAGTTGGCAACTCCTAGGCCACTCGAACTCCAGATCAACTGGTCTGTGACTCCCATGGCGTCGGTGAAATCTAGCATGACCGAAATATTTCATGTGATTTTCTGAGAACGCAGATAAAATGAATAAGTCAATCAAATGTTGATGGGCCCCGTTTTACACTGAAAACCAAGCAATCGGCTTGATGAAATCCATAACCCCAAACCAAACATTAATTAGCTTTTTTATCTAATTTTAACAATTTCATCCGCGAACGATAATAATAACATTATTATTAATATTAAAGTAATGATTTCTTGGTAGCAGCATTTATTATTTAACCCTTTGAGGGCGCCGTGCGACTACAGTCGCACAACTTTATTTTGGTCTTGAGGGTGAAATTCAACTCTAGTCCACTAAATGCCAAAAACTTCTAGTTTGCACTAGTATATTCTACAGCTTGTAATAGTTGTCAAAATAGCCATATTTTTAATTATACGCCAATTTAGGAAAAATTCATTTTTATGGCAAAATTGCACCTTTGGGGGAATAAAAAATTTTGAGCCCGTCGCCCTCAAAGGGTTAAAACAATAAAGTGATAATTTAAGCCTTTTACTGCGAATTATTAATATTGTTATTAAAATTATTATGGATATAAGTAAATAAATTAATATAGAAGCTACTTGATTAAGATTGTGGTGTAAACAATTTCCTATTGAATTACTGAGTTATTATACTAGTCAGTGGGTACCTAAAAATGAAATTAGACTAATTGCATTAAATATATTTATTATTTTAATATTTAAATGGAAAATGAAATAAAAAATTATTATTTAGGTGCCGTTCACGGTAACAATATTAGCCCGGGATCATGGGACTCCAAGTTTGTCTTCGACAGTAGTCATCCGAGTTCTACTCACCGATACTCCAGCTATAGGAACGGATATTAACAAAGTAAACAACCGAACAGAAAGCAGCACCCAAACAAATCAGATTCTCATCATGATAATCGTCACAATAACTTGCGTTATTTGCATTGGTTTGATCACCATTATTTGTCTAATGGCGAGAGGAATCGTGTTTCGTCAAAGATATTGCAAAACTTTATCGGGTAAGTTTGCAGACTTTGTAAATTAGTAAATGTTGACAGATCTCTCTCTCTCTCCATCCGACGAGTTTTCCTTAGGGCCGTTTAATATTTTTGGATAGAAATTGATAGCAATATGAATAGATAGTTGAGAGTCACCGAATGAGTTTGGAATTCGGGAACTTTTCTCGCCTTTTATCTAGGGGAGACATTAAATATTTGTTCATTTATAATTGATAATGGGATCATTTGGAGTCAGGATAATGGTGGAATTCCAGGGAATAATTATTGATAGTATTCAAGTTATCTAATCATTTGGTATATCATGTTTGTTAATAAAATCTTTCCTTCGGGATATTTACAGTGTACACTTTGTAAACAATGTTTAATAGTAAAATATTTTTTATGGGAAATAATATTCAAAGAATCTCTTAGTAAACTGTTTTCTTTTCTATTTTGCCTGAAATCTGTACATTTTAAAGTATTATCAGTAAACCCCTTTTATCATTTTCATCTTTAAGCGATAAATTTATTCCCGAAAATCATTTAAATAGTCCAATCATTATAAAATAAATCTTATTTAACAAGCGCGCAAAAAATACAGATTGATAGCTTTTATCTGCACTTGGATTGGTCAATATTATTCATAATTCATTATCATCTTAAATCCGTGTGTCCCTTTAGTAGCCAGTGTGCTATTGCGGACTAATTACACTGGTGAACAGCCACAATGTGTCGGAGATGAAATCAGTCAATTATAACAAATTTTAATATACTGAAAAAGAGTCTGACATTAAAAAATATTGTTTAGCTCTAGTTGATATGATACAATAAGTTTTACTTAGAAACTGTTTTTTCGTAAACATTGGGCATATCTTTGTTTCAGTCGTACTTCGTATAGCAGTCCTGCACGAATTTTATGCTGCATCATCACAATTACTGAGTAAATATCTTCGTCTGTTATGATACAGTCACATACATGCTTTTGAGTAGTGCACATGAATTTTTCGTGTCAGGTACCATTTCATTATCTCGAAATGTCTCAAAAATTAGTAAATTTTTATGTGTGGGGTAAAGCGACATTTTCCACACAGAAACGTTTTCTTACTCCAGTGATTATTATCATTGCTATTTTGGATTGGAGACACAGATAAAAGCTACATGTCACATACTTGTTGTAACACTTATGCTTCTAACCTCCGGAACAATGAATTATACAGATACTTAGAAGTGTCTTTATAAACTTTCTAGTAATATTCGGTTTGAATAATGTCAATTTAGTTTTCGAACTTTGCGAAATATAAGAAAAAAATTCAATGATAGAGCTAATTAATCTTTTTAAAGACATTTTTGTTGTCACAGCATTGATGTACATAGAAAAAAAAACAAGAAAATCAAAGATACAAATTTTCTTTTAAAAATTTTAAAATTTTAAATCACAGATAGCCTTAATAAATTCATGTTTAATAATGTTCAATAACGTCATCAATAATGTATTCTCTCATTTTTTATATTGTTATTTTAATTGTATTTTATAATTTAATTTTTGGGGTAAGATAACACGGAAGTACCGACCAGTGTTATTAGATATCCGTTAATTAAATATTTTTCGGTTATTTGATTTATGTAATAATACAAAAGATTATACAAAATAATTATACATCTAAATTTAGAATGTTCTAAATAAAATTCATTGTTTTTGACTTCAGATAGGAACATGCGCAAGTTTAACATTTAAATAAATAATTTAATAACTATTAACTTGTTAAATGTTTAGGCCTCAAACATGCAGCATTTTTAAAATAATGTGTTTTGTATGTTATCGCATATATATGTTATGCATCACATAATATTAATTGAGCACACAGAAACGAGCTTTATAAAAAAAACAAATAAGAATAGCAATTTAAATTATTTTCGAATGCATAAATATTTTATGTTCATTTTTATTTCTATTGTAGTCAGAATCAGCGCCATACTATCGCAAGTGCAACAAGTCTAATCGCACTTGACTCCCTATTTTTGAGGGGGCCCAAATAATAAATACATTAGAAAAACCTCTCCAATAGCAAAAAAATACTTTCGATTGAAAATGCAACTGCCAGAACAATTGATTACAATTATATAATTGGTGAATTTGCCATTAAAAAAGCTAGAAAAATGGCTTTATAATTTCTATATATTATTTTTTTTAATTAAAATCAATAAAAATGAATGCAATAAAATTAAAAAAAATTTTTGTGTCTGCACAGGGCCCCCAAAAGTTACTGCGCGCGATGGTCAGAATTCACTGTTGAGTTCATTCCCCGAATTTTTTTATCGTAACACAAATAAATAAAAATAACAGAAAATAAATATTCATACACACTTAATTATTTATAATAATTTAATTTTGCCAAATTATATTAAATTATATTATCTAATTTATTTAATAAAATTAATTAATACTTCATTTAACACTAGATTTACGGGTAAAATAGCTGTAAAAATAGGTATACCTAATTCGACACGAGGGACTCGGTAGATGAGAGTAATTAATATTTACCTTTTTTACATGATGTATCTAAAAACCAGCATATGTATTCAAAAAATAATAAATCAGTATTATATATATTTAGCAATAGACTTTTAAATGATTCAAATTGGCTCAGTCCGTAAATCTAGTGTTAATGATATCCTTCAACTAACTATATATATTAGGTTGGTAAATAAGGAATGTCGTGTTGAACTGTAACGTATAATATTTGTTTAAATATATACATGTGTTCGTGAAATTGATGAAATACATAAAATTCATCGTATGTGGTTAGCTTTAGTTTCAAAAGTGACCCAGCAAAAATTGAACGAGTTGGATACGAAATTTCGCCTCATCCACCTTATTAAGCAAACCTTGGTGCTAACGAACTTTTATTTCTTCAAACATCTCAGCAACTTCCTACTGAAGAAATGCTTCAAAGAATAAGGTGATACTGAAATGGCCTTCAACGAGTTCATCGACTCAAGAACCCCTGGTTTTTATGTTGCTGAAATTGACAAACTTGTTTCGAGATCTCAAAAGTGTATAAATAGTAACAAATTTTATTTTAATTAATAAATTTTATTATGAAATGATTTATTTTCTTTTAAAATCAACCAGTAAAAACCGAATTTCCTATTTACCAACCTGTATATATTTCTATATATTTCTATTTGAATTTGGCGGTGGCCTCGATTTAACTGCACGGGTCTCACTGAATTAATTACAGTTTGTACATAATACATTAATATTATTTATAATTTATAATTTAACCTATTGAAATGTAAATTTTAAATTATAATAATTGTTACATTAGTATGTCATGGGGTTATTTACATGGGAGTTGGATAGTTTAGTTTGTTTAAATATACATTTTCACCATAGTTTTGAGACATTTTCTTAAATGAATGAAAATAGTTTTTTTTAATATTTTTGAGTGTCACGTTATCAGTTTTTTTACTATTAACAGTTCTCGTGATTCCCATTTTGGAATCTTCATTTTTATTCCCCATACAGCAAATATCATTTAGACTGTTTCTATTCAAATATATTATATGCTACTGATAAATGAAATATTTAAAAAAGATAAATTTAAAAATATCAAATTTTATAAGATAAAAATATAAATCAAAATATGAATATTAAAAATTCCTTTAAATTATAATAATTAATAATAATAAATAGTAACATTAATAACTTTAAAACTTAATGTGGAATTTAATTAAACGACCAATTAAAACAAGATTATTTCTAAAATTTAGGCACTGTTACCATGACTATTAGGCACAAATTTGAATCAGATATTTATATGTATTTAAAATTGATTGAATGTGGAAATAGTTCCTACATTAATTTGATTGAAAAACTGAATATAAAAAAATTTCCCTTGAAAACAATGAAAAACGCGGCAAAATTCCTTCAGAGTTCATTGTGAAACCATTTTTCTATTTATTTAAACAACTCCATTTAATAATATAAAATCCAAATGCATTTTTATGTAAAAAAGATTCAAATTTTCATTAAAAAAGTAATTATTCCAACAATAGGAACGTTTGCCAATTTACGTTTCATTCATTTAAAGGAGATTGCTCGTTTTTGTTTATTTGAGTTGTTTGAAATTCCTTTGAACGGGTTACAGAGCCACAGGTTTGCTGGACTGAACCGATCAATATGGGAATTCAATGGAGAATGTTTATGAAGTTAATTCAAACAACTTTCAGACAGAAATTCATTTCCTTGGAAATGTTTAATCCTCATCAAATTATACATTTTCTATTTTACCAGGCTAGACAAAAAACAATTCAAAAATCTGGCACATGTTTGAAGGAACAGTTGAGCAATTTTGTCTCAATGTTGGTTTAGTACAAGATCAGCACATCAAATGATTATATTTCTAATTATATTTATAAATTTTTTATTGATATCACAGCATTCTTTCATTAAATTCTTTATTTCTTAGCTGAAACTAAGTTCTAATTATCAGTATTATTATTATTATTATTATTATTATTATTATTATTATTATTATTATTATTATTATTATTATTATTATTATTATTATTATTATTATTATTATTATTATTATTATTATTATTATTATTATTATTATTATTATTATTATTATTATTATTATTATTATTATTATTATTATTATTATTATTATTATTATTATTATTATTATTATTATTATTATTATTATTATTATTATTATTATTATTATTATTATTATTATTATTAATATATTTATTAATAGTATTACTACCTTCACCACCATTTTTCATTTCGTATTGAAATTTTAACGCCAGGAACGAATAATATAAACTGATCCTCGGAAAGAATACAAATGAGCTGAGTGCAAATTCTTGTTACGGATGTGGGTAAATGCAATTCCTTTCAATTGATAAAAATGAAGCGAAAAGATGCACAATTGATCTCATTTTATAGAAATAATTTATTCCACAAATTTTATTTTTTTCAACTTTCTAAATTTCAAATTCTTCTTTATCTTAACAATAATTAATAATTATATTATAATTATAAAATAATTATATCAATAATAATAATAATAATAATAATAATAATAATAATAATAATAATAATAATAATAATAATAATAATAATAATAATAATAATAATAATAATAATAATAATAATAATAATAATAATAATAATAATAATAATAATAATAATAATAATAATAATAATAATAATAATAATAATAATAATAATAATAATAATAATAATAATAATAATAATAATAATAATAATAATGATAATAATTCAGAGAAACAGATGTCCATCGACGAAAGAGCGTCAACCATGAGGAGTCACGGTTATTACCCCGCAATGATGGCAATGGGGGACAACGATTATGACACAATGAGTCACTATAGGCATTCTTTACTGGACAATCCGTATTGCACTCTACAAATGGCTGCTCTCAATTATAATAATAATATCAATTCTGTCTGCTATGGAGAAAAACAGTCAAAGGATGTGAGTGATTAATTGAATTTGCTAGCTTGAGATTAAAAGTAAAACAAATCCCATTAATGCCATTATGATATATATTGCTTTTTTGCCGAAACCGACACTTTCCTAAATTGCCCAATTAATCGTATTGAAATATTTTGATACAAATTATTACGTTTATATTCCAAATGTAACAGAAATGTCTAAAATTTGGTCCTTCTTTTCTTTTATCCTTTGTTTAGTTCAATTTTGTCATTGCAAAAATTTAATTGAAAAACAATTTTTCAAATATTTCCTCGACTTTTTTATAATGATATAATTAGCACTATTGAGTAAATTTCTTTTATTTGACCTGACGCGGCTGGATAATTATAAAATTTACAAAATTAAAGCCAAAATTTGAAATGGAAGATATCTTTGGGAGATTGAAAACATAATTCGATTTATTATTCTCAACCCGGGTCATTAACGAGCTTCGAAGAGAAAAGCAGTTTTATAATAGTCCAAGCAAGATGCTATGGAAGCCAACTTTTGTTTCCCTTTTACTGAAGAATGTGTTTTATATTTATTAAAAGAGAGACAGTTTTCAATAAAAAGGAAGTATTCGGAATTATTATCTAGATGTAATGAAATAAAAATGCCCACTAACTAATTTTTCATTATGCATGTAAATTTATGTATACATATCATTACGACTGTAATAAGTGCATAAATCTTACACAATACAATTCGGTCCATACAATAGATTATTCTCACAGAGGAAGTTTAGAACAGGCTCTTTTTTTGCACAATTAAGCCGTAGACCTCCATAGCTGTCCACAGGTAATATGGCATTATAGACAGTCATATATAAGAGTTCCTCTTTGCACAGATAGTAAAGTGTGAGAAATATTACTAAAGGACATTATGCAAAAGATATTAGATAAGTACGACAGTGTCAAAATTTTAATAAAAAATGACGCCATTATTCTTGAATGCAAGTGCAACGTTGCACTGTCAATTTAAAACGATTGCATTTTCAAACTGGTGTGAGGTGTTAGGATATTTATGATTGTTGTCGTAAAACATTAGATTTAACTATAAAATTTTGAAAAATAGTCTTTTGTATTATTATAAGATTAGTAGTTTAAAAAATTTTGTAATTTTGATTCTAACATTTGGCGCTTTATGCGGTGGCCTATATCGCCTATTTCAGGAGCCGGCTCTGTAGATCCCTTTAATTAATATTATGATAATCATTATTGCAAAATGTTGACACCCAAAAACTGATAATTGGTTTGATATATTTAATTGAAAACAATTATTTTGTAAAATAAATATGAGTAGGTAGCTAGTTAATATACTATTCGAAAACTATGAAAGTTGGCAGCACACATATTTTACAATAAAGATTTTTAAAAATTTTAATTACTTTTTTTATGAAGACTTTGGAGACATAATTAATATAAAAAAACTGGTTATCTCTCCGGAGAAAGTAATTATATTGTAAGTATATTGAACAAGATACACACATGCACCAATAATACAATATTACACCTTTGACATTCAGACATACATTACATAATAATCATACATACAAATTCAACATGCAGTAATATTATTTCAAACAGGTATTATTTACAATTATCCTACAATATTATTAAAAAAAAAGATTTCTCTCAATAACAAAAGTCGGGAAATTGTAAAAAATTATTGGAAAATTTAGGCAAAATTTCGAGTTACGAGGGTATTTGGAATCTCGGAAGGTGGTTGACGAAATTGTAATACAGGACGAAGATAAACTATACAATTATATGTAGCAGTTTTTCTCAACCGTTGATCCACGGACCTTAAAAATATAAGTCGGGAAAAAAAGAAAATGTATGCGCGTGTATGTGATTGGCGGTGAAAAAATAAATATTTATTGCTGAATTTCGTTTCCAGTTTTTTATAAAAAATAATATTATCACCAGTCCGTATAAAAAGCAGATATTTTGTGGTGCTCGTTGAGTTTTGGGTTGAGAAACACTGATATGGAGAACTTCGATATTAATTTTATTATGCATTTCAATGATAGATAAATTACTTTTCCCAACGAATTTTAATTTTTTTTAATTTAAACACTTCCTCAAGGGATGACGTTATAAATCAGGGATCTCAAACACGCAGCCCTCGACAACACCCAACATGTAACACAAATGTAAATTTTAAATTCTCAATGAATCCTTAAATTTAATCAACAACAAAACATTCATAAGTACTATAAAAAATTTGATGGGGCCCTCGAATTGGTGTTCTTGTTCTAAATTGGCTCTCATAGTGAGTTGAGTTTGAGACCCCTGTTATAAATTTATGTCCAGGGTAATGTTTTATTGAGGAAATATTGTCTCGTATTCTATTTGTTGAAGAAAAGAAGATTTTCTCATCATATCTTTTACTTTTTCGTGTCAGTATATTTCATTTTTAATTTATTTGAGAAAGATTATCTTCTTATGTAATGATTAAAATGTGAGTCAAAAAAGTCAGTCAAACCAGAAGGTGAAGCAGCATTCTTTTGTTTAATAGCAATTAAAAGAACAATATAACCAACCTTGCAAATCTTGAATGAGTATCTTGAATTATCTTTCCTATTCTTTATTGCTCTTTATATACATGTTAACCAAATTTTAAAATAAACTCTGCCGGGAATATAAGTGCTTGTGAAAGTATCCGTGATTACGGATCACAAACTATAAATGGAATGAAACCTTTAAGCCTTCAGAAGAGATGCAAGAGATGCTTCAGCATCATGCAACCCATCATTATTTGTCTGTCTATTTTTTAATCAAATCAAAAGGGAAAATGAGAAATAAGTTTCTGAAATCTGTCAATACTTCAAGGTAACCAGCCAACTTCATTCAAAAAGGATTACGCCCAAAAACGATTTATTATACTTTGTTTTTTCTTAGTTTATTGTAAGTGCGATATATTTTGAATTACCATTCGTGGGGAAAACCATAATTGCAGAGATATATTGTCAACAACTGGACCGAATATGTGCGATTTCGGCTAAAGAACGAACTTAATACCGTTAACTGACAACGATACATTTTACAGCCTCCATGATTACTTTCCAAATAATCGGAAGAACTTTGACTAGAAACTTATTCCGTTTCCGAGAATGTATTCTATACATTGCGCCCAAACAATTTTGGCTCCATAACTAGGAAGACTGAGTAAGATTATTTAGCTAGCAATTTCTATCGGGAAGGAATCGAAGTCTTTTCTAGTAAGAAGAAAATCATAGAAAGGGTAAAAGAATATATTTTATATACGTTAATTCTCTCATTATTTTGTCATTTATAACTCGAATAATCGGTAAATTTTATGCCTCAGTAATTTATTTTTATTGGAGATACGAGTTTAGGGGTCAGGAATAATGAGTTATTTAGTTACTACTGAACAGAGCAATTAATAATAAACTGAGTCCTTGATATATTTTTGATATATTTTTGTTTTCTAGAGATATTTCCCAACGTCTAAATTAATGACCGATCAACAGAACGGTTCAGACAGTGATAGCGGTCATGGGAACAGCATGAACAATAATTCAATGCCATGTGACAGCAAAGACAATCTTGTATATACTTCTTTTAGCACGTTTACATCTACTCCAACTCCATACTCCCCGGTTTCTTCATTCCCAAAATCCTCAAACTCTCCATCAATGCCATTTGCAAAGATCCCCGACAATGTTCCATCTATTTTTGTCAAATATTCCACCTAGATTCAACATTGAAATGAATTATTATTGAAATTGACATAATTAATATTTTTTTTCCTTTCTTTCTTTTTCTAACGTTTATGCGGTTGACAGTAAAAAATGAATAAATGTTGTTTGTCGTTGAATGATAATTCTTTTCCCTCTGAATCTCATAAATCTTTCACTGTCACCTTATCCCATTATAACAAGTTTCGAGTATCACTACAATAAATCATTTATATCCTCCTTGCCATTGTTTTAATTTCATTTGATTTAATTGGGTCTTCTGAGGAGTCGATTAAAAAAGAATTTTTTTTGGATTTTTTAAATTTTTCTATTAGACTAATGGGGTTAATATAATAAATTGTCCTTATCAATTTATCAACCGACAGCAGCATCTGGGAAATGGAATTATGATTTATACCCCCGATACAATCAGTTTACTATCAACCAATCAGAGACCGAGTAGGAGCCAGAAATGGGATAATATTGACATTGATGCTAAACTGATGCTGGATTCCGCCCCGCATTTGAGGAAATAACCGCATCGAATCTAATCTGATAGCCAGTGATTATCGGATAATTAAATTTGTCCCGTTTATTCGTTTTGTTTAAAATTGGGACCAATTTATTCAAAATTGTTTTTGGTTTGTTAGGCAGACTTTAATTGCGGTTTTGATATTTATTCTGTTATATGGACACAATTAAATGTTCCCATAATTAGTTAATTAATATTATTATTATTATTATTATTATTATTATTATTATTATTATTATTATTATCCTCGGATTTGGGTTAGGTTTAAATTGATTATCCCTGTGACCATATCTATGGGGGTTGGTAGGTCACTAAATTGGTTTGACTTTATTGCTGATGAGAACTTTGCCGTTGATTAGCCCCCTTGTACGTATTGTATTCTGTCCATGCTCTAGGATAAATATATCTAACTTGAAAGCGTTTGATTATATAATAATAAATATATATTATTAATTCGGTTTTACTATATGATAACAATTCTCATTTCTATTAGATATGTAAACTTTCGGTTTTCCTTGACCCGTTTAACAGTTTCCCTGTTGACATTCATTTCTTTTCTTTGATTTTTTACTCTGTTATCTATCTTTTTTCAATCAAATCAATTTTTATAAACTTTTCTCAACAACTTTTCCGCCCATGAGTCGGTTATTTCACCTTAAGTGCTAATTCTATAGGAATTCCCAAGGACATTTTAATAATTCAGCAGATAATTAAAGGTCTGGTGCTAATTTGAGTCGGTCTAGGGAAAAATAACTGATATTATTAAAATTAATTTTGGAGTTTATCTGTTGAATAAAAGACAACTCGTGATAGGTCTATGATTATATATATAGTATTTGCCATTTCTTTATTTCTACGGCAATCAAATTTATTCTAAGAAAATGTTTGCCATTTTTCTTTGTCGGCATCTTTGGAATTGTACAAGTAATCTCTTTTATAACCTTTTGTTCTATTAATATACTTTTATTTTTGTTTTAATTAATGATAACAATAGTGCCAAATTAATAAATAAACATTGAGGAGATATGTATTAGAGATAAAATAAAATATACGATAGTGATTAAAATTTGAAAGTTATAGATTCTTAATTATTTATAACTGCTGGGCCATATGACAATAATATTTCGTAACCAATGGAGATCCACGACAATTTTGCAGCGTCAAAATAAATTATTTCTAGGAAATGGAACTAATATTTATAGAATCGTTAGAATTATTCGTTAAATAATTCGTTAGATGCTAGACTTGAAAGCATCTTATTTCACATAATAATAATAATGATAATAATAATAATAATAATAATAATAATAATAATAATAATAATAATAATAATAATAATAATAATAATAATAATAATAATAATAATAATAATAATAATAATAATAATAATAATAATAATAATAATAATAATAATAATAATAATAATAATAATTGTTAAAATAAGATTTTGTTTGTGTTCCAACTAGGAATTGAATCCAATATTAATGTAACTTCACAAAGTTCTACATAATTTTCACCATTTGAAATGGTAGGTGAAAGTTAAAATAATGTTTATGAAATAGACAGATCAGATATGATTGAGGAAATTGAAATAAATTAAGAAAAAACCGTGTTAAAATGAGTTATTTAAAAGTTTAAAAAGATTTTTAAAAGATTTTAGAAAGGCAGAGTAGATTTTTGTTCTAATAGAACCTCAAAGAAAGCAGCGAAGAGAAAAAGGCAGTGACGAAAATTCGTAAATATGAAAAAAACATTGATATATTTACTGATTCATAGTCAACCTTTTTAATAAATGCAATGTCAATTGAAAAGAAATCAGTAGTGAAATTTGTTAATAATTTACATTTGTATAATTACAGAGTTCCTACGAAATATAAAACATTTTTATAATAACAATAAAACATAAAAATAAATATGAAATTTAAAATAATATATACATTACCAAATCAAAAATGAAAAATAATACATTAAATCTTTCAAATCTATTACGGAATATATTTGGATAACTAACATTTCTATAAATATATACATTTCTTTGTATTATGAACTAATAAAAATAAGCAAAAGTATGGTAAACAGTAACGAGAGGTTTTAAAAATAAGTACGGAAATCTCTTAATAAAGAATTGAGACTTAAATAAATTACAGAAATATCACATAATTGTGGAAGAATGTTGCGCAAAATATTTCTAATAATTATTCAGATGATGATACCCCGGCCTACCAAAAGTCTCAAGTCATGCAGTTATTTATATATTGCAGCTTATAATGAACGTCTGCAGTGCAGATATGAACAGCAATGGGAATAAAGGTCACCAACACCTTCAACATGCTGCATGCGCACATGTACACACGCACGCACTAATACACAGACACACATATATTATGAATACTCACACCAGACACACAATAGTGATAACAGTGAGTCATGTTAATGTAGGATTGTCATTTTCTTAAAATATGGCTACTCGGAGAAAGCTTACAGACTTTCAGAAAGGCATTATTTACGGGTGTTACCCTTGTGGAAAAGGTCAGAGTGAAACTGCTGCTTTGACTGGCCATCTCAAAGGAACTATTAACTACTTCCTAAGAAATTACCGACAGGATCAGACACCTGTCAACAAGCAACGTTCAGGTCACCTTAAACTTCTGAGCATCCGTACACAACGGAAGCTGAACCGACTTGTTGTGGCTCATCGTCAGTTTTCCATATCCAAGTTAGTTTCCACATTTAACACTGGACATGTGCATGCCAGCATGTCCACCATTCGCCGCGCATTACATTTTCATGGTTTCTATGACAGATACTGCGCAAAGAAGCCTTTGATTACAGAAAAAATTTGTCGTAGTCACTTGAAGTGGTGCTGAGAGAGAAGGATTTGGACAACAGAACAATGGCACTCAGTCATTTGGAGTGATGAATCACGTTTCCCTCTTTTTAAATCTGATGGACAGCAATTCTGTTGGCGTCGTGTAGGAGAACGATTTCAGCCTAATTGCATTCAGCCAACTGTGAAATATAGAGGAGGCTCCATCATGTTTTGGAGTGTTTTCTCAACTCGTGGAACTGGCCCTCTAGTGAAGTGCAGCAATCGCATGACATCAGTGGAAAATGACCTCGTTTCCTTTCTCCCAGAAATTGAGGGCCTCATTTTCCAACAAGATAATGCACCAATCCATACTTCGCACATTATGAAGGAATTCTTTCTGCAGCACAACATCAACGTTTTGGATTGGGTTCCACAAAGCCTTGATCTGAATTCTATTGAGTTTCCGTGGGACGTCCTTGATAGACAAGTTTGCAAAAGGATTTCCATTGCCCGTAGCGCCTCCGAACTGGAAACGCATCTGCATGAGGAATGATCACACATCTCCCACGATTTCCTTTCAAAAGTGACAGATACATTGCCTAAACGAATGCGCCTTGTTATCCAGATGAAAGGTAATATAACGATTTACTAACTCTCTCAGGACTACAGACATTCTGTATTCGTGTGTGTTTATGACCTTTGTTCCAATTGCTGTTTATTATAAACTATTCATTATAAACTGTTCATTATAGACTGCAATATGTAAATAACTTCCTGACTGGAGACTTTTGGTAGGCTGGGGTATGTTGTCAAAAAAGAAGACCCACTGAAATGAATCAGCAAATTATTAACGATATTCGAATGATTGTTGAAAGTGATCCTTCAACACCTTGAAATCTATTTCTGGTCATTTAATGTTGTAAAGAACTAATTTTTATCTATTAATTTTATTTTAATTCATTAGGAATTCATTTGCTACAATAATAATAAATTCCTATTAAACAATTAACATTTTTTCCATATTAGTAATTAATTTTTCTAAATGTATTATATGAACTTTTTTCAAATTTTACCACTGATTTCTTTTCAATTGACATTGTATTTATTAATAAGCTTGACTATGAATCAGTAATTATATCGATGTTTTTGATATTCACGAATTTTCGGCACTGCCTTTTTCAAGTGACTTTCAAGATCAACGTCACTTGAAAAAGGTAGTGCAAACATTTGTGAATATAAAAAACATCGATATAATTACTGATTCATAGTCAAGCTTTTTAATAAATACAATGTTTTTCTAAATGATTTTAATTATAATTATTAATGGTAAAAAGTTACTGACAATATTATTTGAATAATCAACAGGCATAAATGACTAGTACCAAGTTTTATGGCAATAATAATTGGGACCCGAAATGAGCCCAGTAACAGCACCTAAAGGTGACACAATTATGAGATAATTACATTAAAATTTCACGTAAACAATTTTCACAAACAGATTTAAACAAAAACAAAATAATGTAAATTGAATAATATTAATTAAATTAACTTTTTCTAGACGCTTTCCTAATTAAATTTCTTTTCTGCGTCATTTTCAAACGAGCTCCCGAGGAAACAGTTTCTGTTTCACTTGTTGAAATTGCCCGAGAAAATCGATAATTCAAAATTTAAATTTTCCCTTCAAGTTATTATTTTCGCAAACTTTCAAATTTGATCCGAAATTCGATCGCGAGATTCCATTGATTATTAATAAATTTTATTGAGCACATTCATCAAGATTGCTCACAATGACTCTCGATTTCGAGCGCATTTCATATCGATTGGGAGGTGGGGAAATTTAAGTTTGAAAGTTTTTTCATTGTTAATATTTTATAATTAAATATTATTTCAATTATCAAATTTCTCATAAATTTTAGAAGGAAAAGTTTTAAATGAAGCAAATTGAGATAAAGATTAGAAAGAGGCTTTGAAAGAGGATAATAAAGAGGATGACTTCGTGTTCTGTGCCTGAAGGAAAATTACTTAGTTTTAAGAGTTTCTATGCTAGTGTTATTTAAAAAATGACCTTTTTGCAGTTTAAACAAAAATAAATAAATAAATTTGAAAAATAATAACAATAATAATAATAATAATAATAATAATAATAATAATAATAATAATAATAATAATAATAATAATAATAATAATAATAATAATAATAATAATAATAATAATAATAATAATAATATAATTTAAGCCTTTTGCTGCAAATAATGTATTTAATGAAAGAATTTTCGACTATACGATAGTCCTTGTCAGGAGATTGACAAGGACTATCGTATAGTCGAAAATTCTTTCATTAAATACATTATTTGCAGCAAAAGGCTTAAATTATCATTTTATTGTTTTAAATAATAAATGCTGCTACCAAGCAATCGACATTTTATACTAATAATAATAATAATAATAATAATAATAATAATAATAATAATAATAATAATAATAATAATAATAATAATAATAATAATAATAATAATAATAATAATAATAATAATAATAATAATAATAATAATAATAATAATAATAATAATAATATAAACAGTACAAGCTTTGTGATACCCAGTGCAAATCCCAATAGTAGACTAGTTTCGAGCTTTTGGCTCTCATCAGTACTATGCGGGAGACACGAAGATTTCTCTTCGCGCCAGGTAAGTATACAATATTGTTGATTCAACTCTATTGCATACTTTCCCCGGTACACTGGAAATCACATCGCTTGAAAAATAGCTTGGTCACAGAAAAAAAATCTGTAAACTTGTAAACATGGCGTATGAAAAATCATAATCACCTCTGCGGACTAAAAAATTAGTCGATACACAGAAACTGTTTACAAGTGCATCCGATTACCTTTAGCATTTTTGACTTTCAAAGTAATGGTGTAAAATATTTTTGTCGGATGTCTCACTTGAATAAAATAAACAGTACAAGCTTTGTGATACCCAGTGCAAATCCCAATAGTAGACTAGTTTCGAGCTTTTGGCTCTCATCAGTACTATGCGGGAGACACGAAGATTTCTCTTCGCGCCAGGTAAGTATACAATATTGTTGATTCAACTCTATTGCATACTTTCCCCGGTACACTGGAAATCACATCGCTTGAAAAATAGCTTGGTCACAGAAAAAAAATCTGTAAACTTGTAAACATGGCGTATGAAAAATCATAATCACCTCTGCGGACTAAAAATTAGTCGATACACAGAAACTGTTTACAAGTGCATCCGATTACCTTTAGCATTTTTGACTTTCAAAGTAATGGTGTAAAATATTTTTGTCGGATGTCTCACTTGAATAAAATAAACAGTACAAGCTTTGTGATACCCAGTGCAAATCCCAATAGTAGACTAGTTTCGAGCTTTTGGCTCTCATCAGTACTATGCGGGAGACACGAAGATTTCTCTTCGCGCCAGGTAAGTATACAATATTGTTGATTCAACTCTATTGCATACTTTCCCCGGTACACTGGAAATCACATCGCTTGAAAAATAGCTTGGTCACAGAAAAAAAATCTGTAAACTTGTAAACATGGCGTATGAAAAATCATAATCACCTCTGCGGACTAAAAAATTAGTCGATACACAGAAACTGTTTACAAGTGCATCCGATTACCTTTAGCATTTTTGACTTTCAAAGTAATGGTGTAAAATATTTTTGTCGGATGTCTCACTTGAATAAAATAAACAGTACAAGCTTTGTGATACCCAGTGCAAATCCCAATAGTAGACTAGTTTCGAGCTTTTGGCTCTCATCAGTACTATGCGGGAGACACGAAGATTTCTCTTCGCGCCAGGTAAGTATACAATATTGTTGATTCAACTCTATTGCATACTTTCCCCGGTACACTGGAAATCACATCGCTTGAAAAATAGCTTGGTCACAGAAAAAAAATCTGTAAACTTGTAAACATGGCGTATGAAAAATCATAATCACCTCTGCGGACTAAAAAATTAGTCGATACACAGAAACTGTTTACAAGTGCATCCGATTACCTTTAGCATTTTTGACTTTCAAAGTAATGGTGTAAAATATTTTTGTCGGATGTCTCACTTGAATAAAATAAAACAGTACAAGCTTTGTGATACCAGTGCAAATCCCAATAGTAGACTAGTTTCGAGCTTTTGGCTCTCATCAGTACTATGCGGGAGACACGAAGATTTCTCTTCGCGCCAGGTAAGTATACAATATTGTTGATTCAACTCTATTGCATACTTTCCCCGGTACACTGGAAATCACATCGCTTGAAAAATAGCTTGGTCACAGAAAAAAAATCTGTAAACTTGTAAACATGGCGTATGAAAAATCATAATCACCTCTGCGGACTAAAAATTAGTCGATACACAGAAACTGTTTACAAGTGCATCCGATTACCTTTAGCATTTTTGACTTTCAAAGTAATGGTGTAAAATATTTTTGTCGGATGTCTCACTTGAATAAAATAAACAGTACAAGCTTTGTGATACCCAGTGCAAATCCCAATAGTAGACTAGTTTCGAGCTTTTGGCTCTCATCAGTACTATGCGGGAGACACGAAGATTTCTCTTCGCGCCAGGTAAGTATACAATATTGTTGATTCAACTCTATTGCATACTTTCCCCGGTACACTGGAAATCACATCGCTTGAAAAATAGCTTGGTCACAGAAAAAAAATCTGTAAACTTGTAAACATGGCGTATGAAAAATCATAATCACCTCTGCGGACTAAAAAATTAGTCGATACACAGAAACTGTTTACAAGTGCATCCGATTACCTTTAGCATTTTGACTTTCAAAGTAATGGTGTAAAATATTTTTGTCGGATGTCTCACTTGAATAAAATAAACAGTACAAGCTTTGTGATACCCAGTGCAAATCCCAATAGTAGACTAGTTTCGAGCTTTTGGCTCTCATCAGTACTATGCGGGAGACACGAAGATTTCTCTTCGCGCCAGGTAAGTATACAATATTGTTGATTCAACTCTATTGCATACTTTCCCCGGTACACTGGAAATCACATCGCTTGAAAAATAGCTTGGTCACAGAAAAAAAATCTGTAAACTTGTAAACATGGCGTATGAAAAATCATAATCACCTCTGCGGACTAAAAAATTAGTCGATACACAGAAACTGTTTACAAGTGCATCCGATTACCTTTAGCATTTTGACTTTCAAAGTAATGGTGTAAAATATTTTTGTCGGATGTCTCACTTGAATAAAATAAACAGTACAAGCTTTGTGATACCCAGTGCAAATCCCAATAGTAGACTAGTTTCGAGCTTTTGGCTCTCATCAGTACTATGCGGGAGACACGAAGATTTCTCTTCGCGCCAGGTAAGTATACAATATTGTTGATTCAACTCTATTGCATACTTTCCCCGGTACACTGGAAATCACATCGCTTGAAAAATAGCTTGGTCACAGAAAAAAAATCTGTAAACTTGTAAACATGGCGTATGAAAAATCATAATCACCTCTGCGGACTAAAAAATTAGTCGATACACAGAAACTGTTTACAAGTGCATCCGATTACCTTTAGCATTTTTGACTTTCAAAGTAATGGTGTAAAATATTTTTGTCGGATGTCTCACTTGAATAAAATAAACAGTACAAGCTTTGTGATACCCAGTGCAAATCCCAATAGTAGACTAGTTTCGAGCTTTTGGCTCTCATCAGTACTATGCGGGAGACACGAAGATTTCTCTTCGCGCCAGGTAAGTATACAATATTGTTGATTCAACTCTATTGCATACTTTCCCCGGTACACTGGAAATCACATCGCTTGAAAAATAGCTTGGTCACAGAAAAAAAATCTGTAAACTTGTAAACATGGCGTATGAAAAATCATAATCACCTCTGCGGACTAAAAAATTAGTCGATACACAGAAACTGTTTACAAGTGCATCCGATTACCTTTAGCATTTTGACTTTCAAAGTAATGGTGTAAAATATTTTTGTCGGATGTCTCACTTGAATAAATAAACAGTACAAGCTTTGTGATACCCAGTGCAAATCCCAATAGTAGACTAGTTTCGAGCTTTTGGCTCTCATCAGTACTATGCGGGAGACACGAAGATTTCTCTTCGCGCCAGGTAAGTATACAATATTGTTGATTCAACTCTATTGCATACTTTCCCCGGTACACTGGAAATCACATCGCTTGAAAAATAGCTTGGTCACAGAAAAAAAATCTGTAAACTTGTAAACATGGCGTATGAAAAATCATAATCACCTCTGCGGACTAAAAAATTAGTCGATACACAGAAACTGTTTACAAGTGCATCCAATTACCTTTAGCATTTTTGACTTTCAAAGTAATGGTGTAAAATATTTTTGTCGGATGTCTCACTTGAATAAAATAAACAGTACAAGCTTTGTGATACCCAGTGCAAATCCCAATAGTAGACTAGTTTCGAGCTTTTGGCTCTCATCAGTACTATGCGGGAGACACGAAGATTTCTCTTCGCGCCAGGTAAGTATACAATATTGTTGATTCAACTCTATTGCATACTTTCCCCGGTACACTGGAAATCACATCGCTTGAAAAATAGCTTGGTCACAGAAAAAAAATCTGTAAACTTGTAAACATGGCGTATGAAAAATCATAATCACCTCTGCGGACTAAAAAATTAGTCGATACACAGAAACTGTTTACAAGTGCATCCGATTACCTTTAGCATTTTTGACTTTCAAAGTAATGGTGTAAAATATTTTTGTCGGATGTCTCACTTGAATAAAATAAACAGTACAAGCTTTGTGATACCCAGTGCAAATCCCAATAGTAGACTAGTTTCGAGCTTTTGGCTCTCATCAGTACTATGCGGGAGACACGAAGATTTCTCTTCGCGCCAGGTAAGTATACAATATTGTTGATTCAACTCTATTGCATACTTTCCCCGGTACACTGGAAATCACATCGCTTGAAAAATAGCTTGGTCACAGAAAAAAAATCTGTAAACTTGTAAACATGGCGTATGAAAAATCATAATCACCTCTGCGGACTAAAAAATTAGTCGATACACAGAAACTGTTTACAAGTGCATCCGATTACCTTTAGCATTTTTGACTTTCAAAGTAATGGTGTAAAATATTTTTGTCGGATGTCTCACTTGAATAAAATAAACAGTACAAGCTTTGTGATACCCAGTGCAAATCCCAATAGTAGACTAGTTTCGAGCTTTTGGCTCTCATCAGTACTATGCGGGAGACACGAAGATTTCTCTTCGCGCCAGGTAAGTATACAATATTGTTGATTCAACTCTATTGCATACTTTCCCCGGTACACTGGAAATCACATCGCTTGAAAAATAGCTTGGTCACAGAAAAAAAATCTGTAAACTTGTAAACATGGCGTATGAAAAATCATAATCACCTCTGCGGACTAAAAAATTAGTCGATACACAGAAACTGTTTACAAGTGCATCCGATTACCTTTAGCATTTTTGACTTTCAAAGTAATGGTGTAAAATATTTTTGTCGGATGTCTCACTTGAATAAAATAAACAGTACAAGCTTTGTGATACCCAGTGCAAATCCCAATAGTAGACTAGTTTCGAGCTTTTGGCTCTCATCAGTACTATGCGGGAGACACGAAGATTTCTCTTCGCGCCAGGTAAGTATACAATATTGTTGATTCAACTCTATTGCATACTTTCCCCGGTACACTGGAAATCACATCGCTTGAAAAATAGCTTGGTCACAGAAAAAAAATCTGTAAACTTGTAAACATGGCGTATGAAAAATCATAATCACCTCTGCGGACTAAAAAATTAGTCGATACACAGAAACTGTTTACAAGTGCATCCGATTACCTTTAGCATTTTTGACTTTCAAAGTAATGGTGTAAAATATTTTTGTCGGATGTCTCACTTGAATAAAATAAACAGTACAAGCTTTGTGATACCCAGTGCAAATCCCAATAGTAGACTAGTTTTCGAGCTTTTGGCTCTCATCAGTACTATGCGGGAGACACGAAGATTTCTCTTCGCGCCAGGTAAGTATACAATATTGTTGATTCAACTCTATTGCATACTTTCCCCGGTACACTGGAAATCACATCGCTTGAAAAATAGCTTGGTCACAGAAAAAAATCTGTAAACTTGTAAACATGGCGTATGAAAAATCATAATCACCTCTGCGGACTAAAAAATTAGTCGATACACAGAAACTGTTTACAAGTGCATCCGATTACCTTTAGCATTTTTGACTTTCAAAGTAATGGTGTAAAATATTTTTGTCGGATGTCTCACTTGAATAAAATAAACAGTACAAGCTTTGTGATACCCAGTGCAAATCCCAATAGTAGACTAGTTTCGAGCTTTTGGCTCTCATCAGTACTATGCGGGAGACACGAAGATTTCTCTTCGCGCCAGGTAAGTATACAATATTGTTGATTCAACTCTATTGCATACTTTCCCCGGTACACTGGAAATCACATCGCTTGAAAAATAGCTTGGTCACAGAAAAAAAATCTGTAAACTTGTAAACATGGCGTATGAAAAATCATAATCACCTCTGCGGACTAAAAAATTAGTCGATACACAGAACTGTTTACAAGTGCATCCGATTACCTTTAGCATTTTTGACTTTCAAAGTAATGGTGTAAAAATATTTTTGGTCCGGATGTCTCACTTGAATAAAATAAACAGTACAAGCTTTGTGATACCCAGTGCAATCCCAATAGTAGACTAGTTTCGAGCTTTTGGCTCTCATCAGTACTATGCGGGAGACACGAAGATTTCTCTTCGCGCCAGGTAAGTATACAATATTGTTGATTCAACTCTATTGCATACTTTCCCCGGTACACTGGAAATCACATCGCTTGAAAAATAGCTTGGTCACAGAAAAAAATCTGTAAACTTGTAAACATGGCGTATGAAAAATCATAATCACCTCTGCGGACTAAAAAATTAGTCGATACACAGAAACTGTTTACAAGTGCATCCGATTACCTTTAGCATTTTTGACTTTCAAAGTAATGGTGTAAAATATTTTTGTCGGATGTCTCACTTGAATAAAATAAACAGTACAAGCTTTGTGATACCCAGTGCAAATCCCAATAGTAGACTAGTTTCGAGCTTTTGGCTCTCATCAGTACTATGCGGGAGACACGAAGATTTCTCTTCGCGCCAGGTAAGTATACAATATTGTTGATTCAACTCTATTGCATACTTTCCCCGGTACACTGGAAATCACATCGCTTGAAAAATAGCTTGGTCACAGAAAAAAAATCTGTAAACTTGTAAACATGGCGTATGAAAAATCATAATCACCTCTGCGGACTAAAAAATTAGTCGATACACAGAAACTGTTTACAAGTGCATCCGATTACCTTTAGCATTTTTGACTTTCAAAGTAATGGTGTAAAATATTTTTGTCGGATGTCTCACTTGAATAAAATAAACAGTACAAGCTTTGTGATACCCAGTGCAAATCCCAATAGTAGACTAGTTTCGAGCTTTTGGCTCTCATCAGTACTATGCGGGAGACACGAAGATTTCTCTTCGCGCCAGGTAAGTATACAATATTGTTGATTCAACTCTATTGCATACTTTCCCCGGTACACTGGAAATCACATCGCTTGAAAAATAGCTTGGTCACAGAAAAAAATCTGTAAACTTGTAAACATGGCGTATGAAAAATCATAATCACCTCTGCGGACTAAAAAATTAGTCGATACACAGAAACTGTTTACAAGTGCATCCGATTACCTTTAGCATTTTTGACTTTCAAAGTAATGGTGTAAAATATTTTTGTCGGATGTCTCACTTGAATAAAATAAACAGTACAAGCTTTGTGATACCCAGTGCAAATCCCAATAGTAGACTAGTTTCGAGCTTTTGGCTCTCATCAGTACTATGCGGGAGACACGAAGATTTCTCTTCGCGCCAGGTAAGTATACAATATTGTTGATTCAACTCTATTGCATACTTTCCCCGGTACACTGGAAATCACATCGCTTGAAAAATAGCTTGGTCACAGAAAAAAATCTGTAAACTTGTAAACATGGCGTATGAAAAATCATAATCACCTCTGCGGACTAAAAAATTAGTCGATACACAGAAACTGTTTACAAGTGCATCCGATTACCTTTAGCATTTTTGACTTTCAAAGTAATGGTGTAAAATATTTTTGTCGGATGTCTCACTTGAATAAAATAAACAGTACAAGCTTTGTGATACCCAGTGCAAATCCCAATAGTAGACTAGTTTCGAGCTTTTGGCTCTCATCAGTACTATGCGGGAGACACGAAGATTTCTCTTCGCGCCAGGTAAGTATACAATATTGTTGATTCAACTCTATTGCATACTTTCCCCGGTACACTGGAAATCACATCGCTTGAAAAATAGCTTGGTCACAGAAAAAAATCTGTAAACTTGTAAACATGGCGTATGAAAAATCATAATCACCTCTGCGGACTAAAAAATTAGTCGATACACAGAAACTGTTTACAAGTGCATCCGATTACCTTTAGCATTTTTGACTTTCAAAGTAATGGTGTAAAATATTTTTGTCGGATGTCTCACTTGAATAAAATAAACAGTACAAGCTTTGTGATACCCAGTGCAAATCCCAATAGTAGACTAGTTTCGAGCTTTTGGCTCTCATCAGTACTATGCGGGAGACACGAAGATTTCTCTTCGCGCCAGGTAAGTATACAATATTGTTGATTCAACTCTATTGCATACTTTCCCCGGTACACTGGAAATCACATCGCTTGAAAAATAGCTTGGTCACAGAAAAAAATCTGTAAACTTGTAAACATGGCGTATGAAAAATCATAATCACCTCTGCGGACTAAAAAATTAGTCGATACACAGAAACTGTTTACAAGTGCATCCGATTACCTTTAGCATTTTTGACTTTCAAAGTAATGGTGTAAAATATTTTTGTCGGATGTCTCACTTGAATAAAATAAACAGTACAAGCTTTGTGATACCCAGTGCAAATCCCAATAGTAGACTAGTTTCGAGCTTTTGGCTCTCATCAGTACTATGCGGGAGACACGAAGATTTCTCTTCGCGCCAGGTAAGTATACAATATTGTTGATTCAACTCTATTGCATACTTTCCCCGGTACACTGGAAATCACATCGCTTGAAAAATAGCTTGGTCACAGAAAAAAATCTGTAAACTTGTAAACATGGCGTATGAAAAATCATAATCACCTCTGCGGACTAAAAAATTAGTCGATACACAGAAACTGTTTACAAGTGCATCCGATTACCTTTAGCATTTTTGACTTTCAAAGTAATGGTGTAAAATATTTTTGTCGGATGTCTCACTTGAATAAAATAAACAGTACAAGCTTTGTGATACCCAGTGCAAATCCCAATAGTAGACTAGTTTCGAGCTTTTGGCTCTCATCAGTACTATGCGGGAGACACGAAGATTTCTCTTCGCGCCAGGTAAGTATACAATATTGTTGATTCAACTCTATTGCATACTTTCCCCGGTACACTGGAAATCACATCGCTTGAAAAATAGCTTGGTCACAGAAAAAAATCTGTAAACTTGTAAACATGGCGTATGAAAAATCATAATCACCTCTGCGGACTAAAAAATTAGTCGATACACAGAAACTGTTTACAAGTGCATCCGATTACCTTTAGCATTTTTGACTTTCAAAGTAATGGTGTAAAATATTTTTGTCGGATGTCTCACTTGAATAAAATAAACAGTACAAGCTTTGTGATACCCAGTGCAAATCCCAATAGTAGACTAGTTTCGAGCTTTTGGCTCTCATCAGTACTATGCGGGAGACACGAAGATTTCTCTTCGCGCCAGGTAAGTATACAATATTGTTGATTCAACTCTATTGCATACTTTCCCCGGTACACTGGAAATCACATCGCTTGAAAAATAGCTTGGTCACAGAAAAAAATCTGTAAACTTGTAAACATGGCGTATGAAAAATCATAATCACCTCTGCGGACTAAAAAATTAGTCGATACACAGAAACTGTTTACAAGTGCATCCGATTACCTTTAGCATTTTTGACTTTCAAAGTAATGGTGTAAAATATTTTTGTCGGATGTCTCACTTGAATAAAATAAACAGTACAAGCTTTGTGATACCCAGTGCAAATCCCAATAGTAGACTAGTTTCGAGCTTTTGGCTCTCATCAGTACTATGCGGGAGACACGAAGATTTCTCTTCGCGCCAGGTAAGTATACAATATTGTTGATTCAACTCTATTGCATACTTTCCCCGGTACACTGGAAATCACATCGCTTGAAAAATAGCTTGGTCACAGAAAAAAAATCTGTAAACTTGTAAACATGGCGTATGAAAAATCATAATCACCTCTGCGGACTAAAAAATTAGTCGATACACAGAAACTGTTTACAAGTGCATCCGATTACCTTTAGCATTTTTGACTTTCAAAGTAATGGTGTAAAATATTTTTGTCGGATGTCTCACTTGAATAAAATAAACAGTACAAGCTTTGTGATACCCAGTGCAAATCCCAATAGTAGACTAGTTTCGAGCTTTTGGCTCTCATCAGTACTATGCGGGAGACACGAAGATTTCTCTTCGCGCCAGGTAAGTATACAATATTGTTGATTCAACTCTATTGCATACTTTCCCCGGTACACTGGAAATCACATCGCTTGAAAAATAGCTTGGTCACAGAAAAAAAATCTGTAAACTTGTAAACATGGCGTATGAAAAATCATAATCACCTCTGCGGACTAAAAAATTAGTCGATACACAGAAACTGTTTACAAGTGCATCCGATTACCTTTAGCATTTTTGACTTTCAAAGTAATGGTGTAAAATATTTTTGTCGGATGTCTCACTTGAATAAAATAAACAGTACAAGCTTTGTGATACCCAGTGCAAATCCCAATAGTAGACTAGTTTCGAGCTTTTGGCTCTCATCAGTACTATGCGGGAGACACGAAGATTTCTCTTCGCGCCAGGTAAGTATACAATATTGTTGATTCAACTCTATTGCATACTTTCCCCGGTACACTGGAAATCACATCGCTTGAAAAATAGCTTGGTCACAGAAAAAAATCTGTAAACTTGTAAACATGGCGTATGAAAAATCATAATCACCTCTGCGGACTAAAAAATTAGTCGATACACAGAAACTGTTTACAAGTGCATCCGATTACCTTTAGCATTTTTGACTTTCAAAGTAATGGTGTAAAATATTTTTGTCGGATGTCTCACTTGAATAAAATAAACAGTACAAGCTTTGTGATACCCAGTGCAAATCCCAATAGTAGACTAGTTTCGAGCTTTTGGCTCTCATCAGTACTATGCGGGAGACACGAAGATTTCTCTTCGCGCCAGGTAAGTATACAATATTGTTGATTCAACTCTATTGCATACTTTCCCCGGTACACTGGAAATCACATCGCTTGAAAAATAGCTTGGTCACAGAAAAAAATCTGTAAACTTGTAAACATGGCGTATGAAAAATCATAATCACCTCTGCGGACTAAAAAATTAGTCGATACACAGAAACTGTTTACAAGTGCATCCGATTACCTTTAGCATTTTTGACTTTCAAAGTAATGGTGTAAAATATTTTTGTCGGATGTCTCACTTGAATAAAATAAACAGTACAAGCTTTGTGATACCCAGTGCAAATCCCAATAGTAGACTAGTTTCGAGCTTTTGGCTCTCATCAGTACTATGCGGGAGACACGAAGATTTCTCTTCGCGCCAGGTAAGTATACAATATTGTTGATTCAACTCTATTGCATACTTTCCCCGGTACACTGGAAATCACATCGCTTGAAAAATAGCTTGGTCACAGAAAAAAATCTGTAAACTTGTAAACATGGCGTATGAAAAATCATAATCACCTCTGCGGACTAAAAAATTAGTCGATACACAGAAACTGTTTACAAGTGCATCCGATTACCTTTAGCATTTTTGACTTTCAAAGTAATGGTGTAAAATATTTTTGTCGGATGTCTCACTTGAATAAAATAAACAGTACAAGCTTTGTGATACCCAGTGCAAATCCCAATAGTAGACTAGTTTCGAGCTTTTGGCTCTCATCAGTACTATGCGGGAGACACGAAGATTTCTCTTCGCGCCAGGTAAGTATACAATATTGTTGATTCAACTCTATTGCATACTTTCCCCGGTACACTGGAAATCACATCGCTTGAAAAATAGCTTGGTCACAGAAAAAAATCTGTAAACTTGTAAACATGGCGTATGAAAAATCATAATCACCTCTGCGGACTAAAAAATTAGTCGATACACAGAAACTGTTTACAAGTGCATCCGATTACCTTTAGCATTTTTGACTTTCAAAGTAATGGTGTAAAATATTTTTGTCGGATGTCTCACTTGAATAAAATAAACAGTACAAGCTTTGTGATACCCAGTGCAAATCCCAATAGTAGACTAGTTTCGAGCTTTTGGCTCTCATCAGTACTATGCGGGAGACACGAAGATTTCTCTTCGCGCCAGGTAAGTATACAATATTGTTGATTCAACTCTATTGCATACTTTCCCCGGTACACTGGAAATCACATCGCTTGAAAAATAGCTTGGTCACAGAAAAAAATCTGTAAACTTGTAAACATGGCGTATGAAAAATCATAATCACCTCTGCGGACTAAAAAATTAGTCGATACACAGAAACTGTTTACAAGTGCATCCGATTACCTTTAGCATTTTTGACTTTCAAAGTAATGGTGTAAAATATTTTTGTCGGATGTCTCACTTGAATAAAATAAACAGTACAAGCTTTGTGATACCCAGTGCAAATCCCAATAGTAGACTAGTTTCGAGCTTTTGGCTCTCATCAGTACTATGCGGGAGACACGAAGATTTCTCTTCGCGCCAGGTAAGTATACAATATTGTTGATTCAACTCTATTGCATACTTTCCCCGGTACACTGGAAATCACATCGCTTGAAAAATAGCTTGGTCACAGAAAAAAAATCTGTAAACTTGTAAACATGGCGTATGAAAAATCATAATCACCTCTGCGGACTAAAAAATTAGTCGATACACAGAAACTGTTTACAAGTGCATCCGATTACCTTTAGCATTTTTGACTTTCAAAGTAATGGTGTAAAATATTTTTGTCGGATGTCTCACTTGAATAAAATAAACAGTACAAGCTTTGTGATACCCAGTGCAAATCCCAATAGTAGACTAGTTTCGAGCTTTTGGCTCTCATCAGTACTATGCGGGAGACACGAAGATTTCTCTTCGCGCCAGGTAAGTATACAATATTGTTGATTCAACTCTATTGCATACTTTCCCCGGTACACTGGAAATCACATCGCTTGAAAAATAGCTTGGTCACAGAAAAAAATCTGTAAACTTGTAAACATGGCGTATGAAAAATCATAATCACCTCTGCGGACTAAAAAATTAGTCGATACACAGAAACTGTTTACAAGTGCATCCGATTACCTTTAGCATTTTTGACTTTCAAAGTAATGGTGTAAAATATTTTTGTCGGATGTCTCACTTGAATAAAATAAACAGTACAAGCTTTGTGATACCCAGTGCAAATCCCAATAGTAGACTAGTTTCGAGCTTTTGGCTCTCATCAGTACTATGCGGGAGACACGAAGATTTCTCTTCGCGCCAGGTAAGTATACAATATTGTTGATTCAACTCTATTGCATACTTTCCCCGGTACACTGGAAATCACATCGCTTGAAAAATAGCTTGGTCACAGAAAAAAATCTGTAAACTTGTAAACATGGCGTATGAAAAATCATAATCACCTCTGCGGACTAAAAAATTAGTCGATACACAGAAACTGTTTACAAGTGCATCCGATTACCTTTAGCATTTTTGACTTTCAAAGTAATGGTGTAAAATATTTTTGTCGGATGTCTCACTTGAATAAAATAAACAGTACAAGCTTTGTGATACCCAGTGCAAATCCCAATAGTAGACTAGTTTCGAGCTTTTGGCTCTCATCAGTACTATGCGGGAGACACGAAGATTTCTCTTCGCGCCAGGTAAGTATACAATATTGTTGATTCAACTCTATTGCATACTTTCCCCGGTACACTGGAAATCACATCGCTTGAAAAATAGCTTGGTCACAGAAAAAAATCTGTAAACTTGTAAACATGGCGTATGAAAAATCATAATCACCTCTGCGGACTAAAAAATTAGTCGATACACAGAAACTGTTTACAAGTGCATCCGATTACCTTTAGCATTTTTGACTTTCAAAGTAATGGTGTAAAATATTTTTGTCGGATGTCTCACTTGAATAAAATAAACAGTACAAGCTTTGTGATACCCAGTGCAAATCCCAATAGTAGACTAGTTTCGAGCTTTTGGCTCTCATCAGTACTATGCGGGAGACACGAAGATTTCTCTTCGCGCCAGGTAAGTATACAATATTGTTGATTCAACTCTATTGCATACTTTCCCCGGTACACTGGAAATCACATCGCTTGAAAAATAGCTTGGTCACAGAAAAAAATCTGTAAACTTGTAAACATGGCGTATGAAAAATCATAATCACCTCTGCGGACTAAAAAATTAGTCGATACACAGAAACTGTTTACAAGTGCATCCGATTACCTTTAGCATTTTTGACTTTCAAAGTAATGGTGTAAAATATTTTTGTCGGATGTCTCACTTGAATAAAATAAACAGTACAAGCTTTGTGATACCCAGTGCAAATCCCAATAGTAGACTAGTTTCGAGCTTTTGGCTCTCATCAGTACTATGCGGGAGACACGAAGATTTCTCTTCGCGCCAGGTAAGTATACAATATTGTTGATTCAACTCTATTGCATACTTTCCCCGGTACACTGGAAATCACATCGCTTGAAAAATAGCTTGGTCACAGAAAAAAATCTGTAAACTTGTAAACATGGCGTATGAAAAATCATAATCACCTCTGCGGACTAAAAAATTAGTCGATACACAGAAACTGTTTACAAGTGCATCCGATTACCTTTAGCATTTTTGACTTTCAAAGTAATGGTGTAAAATATTTTTGTCGGATGTCTCACTTGAATAAAATAAACAGTACAAGCTTTGTGATACCCAGTGCAAATCCCAATAGTAGACTAGTTTCGAGCTTTTGGCTCTCATCAGTACTATGCGGGAGACACGAAGATTTCTCTTCGCGCCAGGTAAGTATACAATATTGTTGATTCAACTCTATTGCATACTTTCCCCGGTACACTGGAAATCACATCGCTTGAAAAATAGCTTGGTCACAGAAAAAAATCTGTAAACTTGTAAACATGGCGTATGAAAAATCATAATCACCTCTGCGGACTAAAAAATTAGTCGATACACAGAAACTGTTTACAAGTGCATCCGATTACCTTTAGCATTTTTGACTTTCAAAGTAATGGTGTAAAATATTTTTGTCGGATGTCTCACTTGAATAAAATAAACAGTACAAGCTTTGTGATACCCAGTGCAAATCCCAATAGTAGACTAGTTTCGAGCTTTTGGCTCTCATCAGTACTATGCGGGAGACACGAAGATTTCTCTTCGCGCCAGGTAAGTATACAATATTGTTGATTCAACTCTATTGCATACTTTCCCCGGTACACTGGAAATCACATCGCTTGAAAAATAGCTTGGTCACAGAAAAAAAATCTGTAAACTTGTAAACATGGCGTATGAAAAATCATAATCACCTCTGCGGACTAAAAAATTAGTCGATACACAGAAACTGTTTACAAGTGCATCCGATTACCTTTAGCATTTTTGACTTTCAAAGTAATGGTGTAAAATATTTTTGTCGGATGTCTCACTTGAATAAAATAAACAGTACAAGCTTTGTGATACCCAGTGCAAATCCCAATAGTAGACTAGTTTCGAGCTTTTGGCTCTCATCAGTACTATGCGGGAGACACGAAGATTTCTCTTCGCGCCAGGTAAGTATACAATATTGTTGATTCAACTCTATTGCATACTTTCCCCGGTACACTGGAAATCACATCGCTTGAAAAATAGCTTGGTCACAGAAAAAAATCTGTAAACTTGTAAACATGGCGTATGAAAAATCATAATCACCTCTGCGGACTAAAAAATTAGTCGATACACAGAAACTGTTTACAAGTGCATCCGATTACCTTTAGCATTTTTGACTTTCAAAGTAATGGTGTAAAATATTTTTGTCGGATGTCTCACTTGAATAAAATAAACAGTACAAGCTTTGTGATACCCAGTGCAAATCCCAATAGTAGACTAGTTTCGAGCTTTTGGCTCTCATCAGTACTATGCGGGAGACACGAAGATTTCTCTTCGCGCCAGGTAAGTATACAATATTGTTGATTCAACTCTATTGCATACTTTCCCCGGTACACTGGAAATCACATCGCTTGAAAAATAGT
>CAUHTR010001183.1:0-86311 GCA_959609185.1 Schmidtea polychroa
CCGATTACGAGACGAGTGGCCTAAACTGGAGGGCCGAGAACCGTAGGCTAATTGATTTAAGCAGGTTCAAGCCACTTTCAGAAACAAACAATCAGAAATCAAATTGAGATACGTTCATTGAAGCTCAAGATCAGCCAGCTAGAAAACGGAAGATGCCAGGAAAGCATGGATTAGACAATAACCCGAATGAAATTTCTTGAATTACACTAAGAATTATTCTCATTTGAACGAAATCATCAACGCGTCCCAATGACACCAATCGAAGTGAAATGAGCTGAATCCCGTGCTGCGGGTCATATGTATAAGCTTGTTGTAATGATGGATTTTCGTGTCATGTCTAATTAATCTCTCGACGCTACTGATACTGCTGATAAAGAAATGTGTATAATTTATATCACAACATCTTTATTTTCTATTTCCTTTTCATTCGAACTGTCTGGAATTCAATTATTTTTAAAACTAAATAATTTCGAAATTTTATTTAAATTATTTGATTTTAGATCGAAGAAATTTTAATTTATACGTGTTTTATATTACTACAAATATATGATATTTTAGAATATTATAAATATCAAATTTAAATAGTAATTAAATTTGTTTTGTTTGCATAAATTCAAGGTTGACATCAATTTTAAACCTATTCTGTAATTGAAATCTTTGTTTTTATTTTTTTTTAAATACACCTGCAATGAATGAAGAGAATCCATTTAGACCAGATGGTGACCTATGTCGAGAAGCTGACGAAATATTAAAGAATTCGACTATTTATCGAGATAAAGTAAAGTATCTTAAGTTTTCCCAATATTATTTTTTTCCATTAAGGTTATTATATCAGATCCCAATTCAAGAATTAATTCACTAAATCGTCAATCAACTCCAGATGGGGATATAAATGAAACAGTTATTCCTAAATCTACTGAGCAAGTATTTTCTGAACCGTCGGAAACTGTTGACATAGTCAAACAAGAAAATGGTGAAGGTCCAGTCGTAGTTGAAGTGACATCAAAAATTTTGACAACTAAAGAAGACCCAATTCAAGTTGAGCATGTTAATATTCCAGGATCTAAAACCAAAAAAGGATGTTGTGCAATAATTTAATTGTAATGAATCTATCTAGTCTTTTATTTTAAATGCGAAAATTGGTTGTTTATATTTTAATTTTGGTAACTGGCAATTAGATATTAAAATATTTGGTTTTTTTTCAGATATACTTATTGACTTTTTGGTTGCCATGTTTCAATGGGAATCATTTATGTTTTCTCTGATTGTTTTGTATTTCAAGAATAAGAATATAATTTTCGTTTGTTTTATATAATTTGTTAAATTAGACAGACATGATTAATTCAATTAGTAGGAAATTCTAAAATTTTCGATTTTCTTCCAATTGGTACATAAAACAGATAACATGGATTTGCTTAAAAATTTTTGTTACAAGTAAAATTTTAATATTGACTAAAACTGATGAGTTACCCTACTACTATAAAAAATATGCTTTATTCAAATTTCACATGTAGATATTGGACAATACTTTTCTGTTTTCCAACTAGATTTTTATTTCAATTCTAACACTTTATTTAATATTAAAAATTTTCAAGTACTTTGTACTTATTTATGTAGAAAAACACTTGAGATCAATTTCATAAATTGATATATTAATTAAAATATAAAAAAAGTTTTGTTTAAATTCCGTCTTTATTAAGAAATTTGTAATGTGATTTAATAATCGAGAATTTTACTAAATGTCCAAGACAGATTGAAATAAATTCATTTTATCTATTAATGCTTATTCTATCAGTAAAGTATAATGTTTTATCGAATATAAGGTTAATAAGGAACAGTCGTAAATGGGTTTGTTTGTGTTTAATATGGAAAATTTGGTGGTAAGATTAGCGTTACGTGTAGTGTTCAAGGAAGACGTACTTTATCAAAGAAACATTTTTATATTACATTTTGCTCTATGAAATTTCTATGCACCTGAAATATTTATGTTTGTAAAACGCAATGATACTTCATGAGTTATTGGTTTCATTATCTAGAGGCGTCCATAGTAGAGGATTTGTAAATCATTTTAGTTAACAAACAGTTGAAATAACGCTGGTAATCTAGTTATAAATTTAGCTGAAAAATAAGCATTTATTTTAAAGATTTTCTCTAAGTATATAAATATTACTTTATATAACAAAAAAGAAATTTATAAAATGTGACCGTTTGCTTCAGCCGCAAATCGTCTCTTGAGTCGATGGATATATAGGATTCTTATTCCTGACATAAAATTTGAGATGAAACGGTTGTAAAGATCTGGGGATAAATATAATTGATAGCAAAAAGGAATATAATTCAAGAAGAATTATAAAGTTTATAATTAGGTGTGAAGATTTACTGAAAAAAAGGTTAAAACTAATCGAATATAAACCAGAAACTGATAAGTGTTAATGGAGAATGTGATGATAGGGGTAGTTTTGTTTTGAAAATTCGCAGAAGAATATGAAAAGGACAAAAATGAGTAAAAATAGCAACTAAGGAAACCCTCTTGTGTAAACAAACTGGAATAAAAACAAGGAGGATTCTTGAGAACCATTATCATGACGGTCATGGGAATATTTAAATAAAATATTTACGTTTAAAGGAAAATTTAAAGCAATTAATCAGAGTTAATTATTGTTTGAAAAATAAAAATCATTTAGAAGATATCAATAAAAGTTAATACTGCTATAACATCGTGCTGAGTCTTGGGATTTGGAGACAAAAAGGTCTATTTATATACAGTGGCGAGTTAGCTTTTAACATTTTGATTTTAATGACTTATTTTAAATATAAACTATAGTTTATATTTTTACACTTTAGCAGTCATATAAAAGTACTTTATTGTAATTTATTATTGCGTTTCTTAATTTGGGCTAATAATTAAATTTTATGCAAAACAACGTTGAACTAGTTAGTATTAGCGGTGTTCTGCTGCAGTTTAAGTCTGATGATTCTGTGATTTTTGTATTAAAATTTCGTGGATGTTTATACAAATTTTTGTACATAGGCTGTACACTACCAGTGTTTAGAAGGGCCCCAAAATGTCAGTGCTTAGGGCTCCATTTACTGTAAACGCATTACTGAATATATGCTGTCTACAAATTTTTTTTTGTTCAATATATATTGGTCGTTTTATTATTTAGTTGATTGAGTTGAAACAAGCCGGGCCCCCGATGCATATCGTCATTTCATATTCGTCTTTGCAATTACAAACTGATATATTTTTTAAAAAAAACATTTGTTTTAGTTATCCTATTTATTACTTATGAAATTCCATGATACATATAAACCTAAATTATCACAAACTTAGATTTTTAAAATTATTTAATTATATAAAAATGCCAATGATTATATCGCTGGCCCCGATAATTTGCATCGCCTGCATCGCCCTCAAGAATATATTTCAAAACTTCATAGCGTATTGTTAAATTGACGTTGAGAGCTAAAAACTTTGACCTAGAATTTCCAGATTGGAAATTTTTTCACCTTTTGACAGTTTTTGCTGCCTTTTATAAACATATTTATATTTTTAGTTAAGATTACAATTCAAAATTTTTGGAATAAACTGTGTTTAGGTCTAATTTTATTAAATAAATCATTTTCTATTTTTAATTACTTTTGTAATTATTTATTTGTAATAATGTGCTAATCACGTTTTGCTAGTAAATCTTTCTTAGATTTCATGCGATTATTAACATTTAAAATTTGGTTAATATTATTAAACTGGTTGAATTAATCTTCCTGGTAATTTTTCAAAAAATTCAATTCATTGCGAATTCATATTGCTATTAGCTCGAACAAGGGTTTCTGTAGGTATTAACGGTGACTGGAAATGTGGATGATTGGATTGTGTAATATATAAAGCAAATTTTATTTTCTATTTTAAAATCTCTCGAGACAAACAAATTGATATGAGTTGCATTTTGGGGGTTGGAGTTTTATATATAAAAGAAGAAAAAGAAATATTCCATGTTAAAATGATTTTTGATGACTTATACCGCTTTATATTTAATTTCCTTCTATACCAGTACTTCAATCTTGGTTTTTTGGTTGAAATTCAGCGAGAATATTGACAGGAGTATAGCACCAACAAATTTTAGTTGGACTTCAAATTGTTAACTTAGTCATAAAGAACCACTGAAATATATGCTTGTGTTATAATTCTTCGGCCGAGAGAAAATTTCCGAGAATGAAGATCTCCTTTTATGGTATCCATAGTATGAACACAGAATTGACTAGACATTGGAATCTGATAAGTTGAACTTTTGTACAATTTTGATTTTTTCAAGTAATTTCCGTTTTTGTAGAATCTAGTCATTAACAAAATTTGGTTCTATTTCAGGTACAAAAAGAATATAAAAGGATGCCTCCGAATTTTAGGATATTAAATTTCCGAGTATTGAATAAATATTAATTAATAAAATTCCAGTTGAATACAATCAACGGTATTCACTAATAAAGGCGCGACTAAAACAGCGCAGATAAATCTTTTTCGAAAAGCGTATAGTGATAAAAAAGATATATGGACTAGTTGGAGATATTTCATTTTTTATTTGCGCTTTCTTGGGGTAAACGAGCCCATTGTTGTTTTTTTCACAGCTCACCACTGCTCATAACCACTGAAGTATTTTCTTATTACCTGTTTTATAGTTTCTAACGAAAATAGTGTCAATAAATTCCTTAAGGGCGTCGAAACAATTTTTATATCAGGGCACCATAACCCATATGGCTGGCACTACATACAACATCATTTATATTATAATATATATAACTTAAAAATAGCCATTCCACAAGATGTCATTGGTTTTTTTCAAGTAGCACAGATCTACGCACTTGTATTTAATGTATAAATTCGGCATTATTATTGCTGGCAATTAATTTTAAATGGCGAAATTATACGCTATTGTTAATTTAAAAGTACAAAAAAAGGCTGAAATACTACTAAATACCAGTGCTCGAAGTGAGGCGGGATAGCCGGGATATTATCCCGGCATTGATTATGTAGGCGGAATTGCATCCCGGCACTTCATTTCATATAATCTATAGGTTTATCCCGGTACTTATTTCATTTTATAGGCACACAAATACTGCATACAATACTGAATATTATAATTAACGTGATAAGAAAACATATATGTGTTACGCAGATATACATACACATGCACATATTGACAATCACAATATGTAAGAGATAGGACCGCTTCAATGCCTTTATCGTACTTCTTATCCACTGTATATAGTATGAGTTTTGATGTATTAAAGGTGTGTGTGTGAAAGTGTAGGCATGACAGGTACACCCCCTGAAACTTATGATGAAATGAGTGGACACCCCCCCCCCCCCCCCCAAAAAAAAATTTGTTGGACACCCCCCAAAGTTTTGCAACACCCCCAACTGAAAATTTCTGCATAAAAGCCTGGAATCCCGGGTGCCACAGCATGCCTATCCCGGCACATATTTTGTTCCACTTCGAGCACTGCTAAATACTATACTAAAAGTAAACAATTTGTTAAATAAAAATGAACAATAAACAAAATCCTGTGTAAATCCAAGAAGTAAAATTAATAAAGTATATCTAAGAAAAATTAATACCAAGTTATTTTTTGTAGAAAATAAACCTGAAACAGGCGTTAGAAAATTAAAATATTACCCACCTGTTGTTGGAAAATAGTATAAATTTTGGATTTCTTATCAAATCAATACAAGTACAATGCATGCAGAAAATAATTCTGCTTTTATATTTCTGTACCAATGACAATCTTAATTAATCCAGGTCAAATTAATATAGATTTCTTTTAATCAATAAATAAAATTCCATCGGCTTTATGTACGTATTATTTAATACAACATAATTATCAAATCAAACAATGCCGGTTAGTTTTTTTAACAATGACATTTTGGGATAATAATGAAATTAATTCTTACAAATTTTCGATACCTAGAATACAATGAGCCTAAAATGTTTAATTGAAGAATTACTTCAATCTCATAATATGTATCGATACAAACACGATGTTTGTCCTCTGAGTCTCGATATGGATCTTACGTGCGCTTCTCAGCAATGGGCCGAACATCTAGCGGCGAATGGTGAGGCAAAATACAGTCCATGTAATGATTGCTATGGTGAAAATATCGCAGTTGTAACCAATGCAAATTGTGGTGGTGTAAGTGGTCAGTATTAATTGTTAATATATTTTTTGTTTTTGCTTAATTTTCTTAAGAATTTCAAATTTTCATTTTAATCATAAACAATTTTGTAGTTGTAAAAATTGTGTAAAGTTACTAATTCATGTCGGCGTAGAGAAAAGTCACGATTTTAAAATTTGCTGTTGAAATTAATGTGCATTTTTATGTGCCTAGGCCAAAGTGTGTCGGATGCGTGGTACAGAGAAGGTTGCGGATACAACTATTGCTCGGAGCCAAATTGTCCTAGTTCAAGTAATACAATTACATAATGTATATTTTTATAATTCATTTTTCTTTATTAATTGTGCTAAATATTTATTTGATAAATCTCGATTTATTTCACATGTATAATTTGATCAGATAGTTATGCTGATTGAATTACAACTTTCAGTTTTGTGTGTAATTTATATTTTTAAAGTCATTTATATTTACATGCTAAAGTTTCACTTTAATTGAACAAATGTAAAAATGAATTTCAAACAATGATTTGGATTTTCTTAAGATTTCAAATTGTTATTTAATCGGCTGAAATATTTTAAATAAATTCTGAAAATTCGTTTATAGTTTATTAAATATTAAAACTCAAGGTCCATCATGGTTTTCACTTTATATATTTCACTTTAAAGAACTATCGAAATTGAAACCGGATAAAAGCATTTAATGCCCGTTTATGATTTAATATAAGAATTTTTATTTAATAGTATAAACTTGACTTGATAATATTAATCGTGTTTATTTTTAAATTTAATGCTATTACCAGTGATGTAATTCAGCCGGTACGCCCGTACTGGTTCTTAATAACTGCGTATTTTTCATTTTACGAATCAATAAAAATTTAGAAAGCATACCGGTTCTAAAGACTGAACGCCTCTAAGTCTGAATCTCGTCTAAAAATCATGATATTTTGTGATATCTTCATAATGAGGCAATATTATTATTCATTAACGCAAGTTAGTGGATGTGGCTTAGCCATATATTTAAACTCTAACCATTCTAATAGTTTGGATGTTTGAATCATTTTTAATGATTTACGTGTTGGCATTAAATCGTTTGTAGACGACTTACTTTACGGTCGGGGAAGCGTAAGAATTCGAGTGGTGTAAACTGCGAAATTTTGAACTTCATCCCCATCTGACGCGATGACCGGTTCCAAAACAATATATCCTGAGTTATTCCATCTCTAAAAATTTGCCGTTTTCCGTGTACCCTAAATTAATTCATGTTTAAAATTAATTCCAAGTCAGTGCTGGATTTTTATTCCACGGTATTAAATGGTTAATATAACGTTATTAAAAACAAAACGCAACATAAAACATGTATCTAATATAAAATTTAACGAAATGGTCGAAAATGCACATTTTTACCTCTTCAAAGAGTGCCTTTATGTAAATTATATTTTGTCTTTTCTTCCCCTTTCACGTCGTTTTTGGACAATTCCAAATCTGAATTAGCCAGAGATTAAAAGAAATTTGAATTTAAATAAAATTATTTTTCAGTGAATAATATGATTATGTACTTTGTTTGTTGTAAATTGTCATAAAAATGGCAACTTCCTTTTATCACAACTGTAAAAATGAAAGAAACAACTTTGTTATATGTGGTAAGTATACCAAAACAAATAAACGACGTACAATTAATGAATATATTGAAAAGCTGTATTGTGCTTATCTTGATACAAAAGCAGATGTGGCTAATTGGGCACCACAGCATTGTTGCACTAGCTTTTCTTCATGACTAAGAAATTGGTTAAATACTGGCTATCAACGTGCCATATGGTATTCCTATGATTTAGCGTGAACCTCAAAATCATTTTAATGATTGTTATTTTTGCTGCGTTATTTTTTCTCTTTTATGTGAACTTCATCGAATGGAAAATTAAGTTTTTTGTTTGGTATAAGATACTTTTCTAAAAAGATACATAGACGATATCTTCAAGGTCTCCACAATTTCTCTCAATTTTGTCAAATACAAACTCAATAAGCATCACTTTTGAATTAATCAAAATCCAAATTCTTGATACTATGGTGAGTTTCACTGAAACTTCTCACATACTGATAACATCAGTCTATACATTCTCATCATATACATTCTCCCTTCGCAAAGCTATGCCAACTCCTGAAACGGGATAGAAAACGAGCCATAAGAAACTGCTTGGACACAAGAACGATACAAAAAACGTTAGAAAACTTTAAAATACATTTACTCAAGCTTGGATATATCGTGCAGATTTATATCAATTTTTTTCTAAATAAACAGCTTAACAGGGACGGTACTAAGAGACAAAGTACAAATCCATAATATATCTGGTTTTTTTTTCTAAATAACACTACTTCACAAAACCGTCTTAGCTGTTTATATCTATCCCTTTTAAAATCGAAACTTTTTTCATCGCGACTGTCTTTGCCGTTCTACTACCAGATGGCACTACCTAAAGAAAAACAAAAATTTGTTTTGTTTAATTGAATTCATTTATATATATATATACAAATTAAACAAAACAAATATATTTAATTTTATTAAAAATCAACAAAATATAAAATTTTGTCTATTTATGTGCGTTAACAGTATTTAAAAAAAATCATAAACAAAGAGTTGACATCCAGGCTCCGGAATGAGTTCCATCTTCCCTTCTGTGATCGGGTCTGTATGTAAGTAAGGGGAAATAATTGTAGAGACCAGTTTAAAATAAAGCACTTAATTTAAAAATTAACACAATTAAATGAAAATCAAATTAAAACAAAAAATTATAAACGATTATTTTTTCCATAAAAATATATTTATTTATGTAATAAATATATTTTCGCTTTGTGATTTCTTTTGGGATTAAAGTTGGCAATTTCATGATATTTTGCTAAAAATGAGGATTTCTTCTTGATTTATGACATAAATGAAAAATAAATCTTTTGTTTCCAATCATTAACAAACTATGGAAATTGCGTGTTTTATAAGTTATAATCTTTCATTGTTGCAATAATTAATATTAAAAATTAAAAATTATATGAAATCATCCATCTAATTTCAGTGAGGCCTTCAAACTCAGAAATTGCAACCTTTTTATCAATTTAACCGTAAATATGACGGATAAGAAGTTAAATTCTCCACATAGTGTAAAAATTAAAAAATTATAGTGCATAATCATTTAAAAAACAACATACATACAGTGGCGTAACTAGTGTCTTCAGCGCCCACTGTAAAGTAAAAATTTCGCCCCTTTAATTGTAATTTTTTTATATTTAAAAATTTTAAAATAATTAATTTTTTAAACAACATTCAAAATAAGATTTCCATTTAAAAAGAAATTAAACCACGTTATTTAAATCTTGTATACAAAAATGGTTTAATGAAAATTTTTTTACTAAATTTTTATAACTAAAACTTTTGTAAAAATAAATTTATGAAAAGTCATTTTGGCGCCCCAGAAATCGTGCGCCTGGGGCAAATGCCCCGCTTGCCCGGCCTAGTTACGCCCTGCATACACATTTTTTAATTTTTTTTTAAATTTGTTGCCAGTTTTTGAAAAATATTACTCAAAACACGACAAAGCTAAATAAATTTACCACACTTTCTAGTCAGTTGGAAACTTAGGGCCTTTGGTGACAAGATTACCTACCCAAGATATAATTTTTTAACTAATCTTTTTTTTTTAATTTGAAGTCTTAAAATTCATGGTTTATCATAATATTTTTGAGATTTCAGAGAATTCATTAGATTTTTACCAATTTGTTTTATGGTTATCATAACTGGCGATACTAATGTTTATCAATCTGATAATCTTACTATTTCCAGCATATTTGTAAAAAAATATTATGATAAACCTTGAATTTCAAGATTGACTGACTTATGCACATCAAAAAGTAACTGTTCTTTCACTTGGACTCCAAAACGACTATACACAGTTTCACTGCGTTATGGAATAACTAGGTCGATTCAAAGCATTTTTTCAAACAAAATGGTTATCAATAATAGAGTTTCTTCCGCGGTCAAAATATACTGTTCACATTCTTCTTGTATTGGGTATTAAAATCTTTACAAACACATTAACAAATGGCAAAAATTTAAATATTTTCGAGATAAATTTCTAGTCATTGATGACAAGAAATTGAAAAATGGTATTTTTATTAGATCTCAAATAAAGAAGCTTTTTAATGATAGGGTTAGAAAGAAATAAACAAAAATGAACAAAATGCCCGAGTTTCTTTCAAAGCTGTTGCTCTTAATTTTATGGGAAATATTCGAGCTCCAAATTCCAAGACTTTGGTGAAAAATATGCTTAATTACTTTTACTAAAATATTACATCAGATTCAAATTAAACTTTTTGCATTCTCATCTCAATTATTTCCCTGATAATTGAATAAAAGATATTAAAGAACAAGGTGAATAATTTCACCAGGACACTTCAACAATGGAAAAACAGTGCTAAGATCTGTGGAGTATTAGATGCTGACTATTACTGTCGATGTTTGAAACGTGACCACTAAAATCCTATTTACAAAAGACAAGCAAAATGCCAAAAAATATCAACAAATACAATTTCATAAACCACATCAACATAGGCCCTCCCTTTCTATTTTCAAATGATATTCAATACATTTATTTATACTCAAACGGTTATCTTAAAATCTTGATCTGATAGAAACTCTGTTATCATATTTGAAATCAACATATGAAAATGCATTAGATAATTTCTGATAATTTCAAACTTGAAAAATGTAGAACTGCAATTCAAAATGTGATACATGTGAAAGATATGAAACGTAAAAAATGAACATATTAATAATCAATTAATTTCCCTTTCTTTTATTCATTAAATTAAAATCTTTGTTGTTCGATTTCAGAAATTATGTCAGACTTAGTATTTTTCCAAATAAAAAATGTTCACGATGTTGCGAAATTTATGATTTACGGAAAATATTGATCTATAATCGAAAACGAAATGAAGATGAATGAAATTGTATATATTAATTGATTTTGCTATCAGCTTTTTATGGCATATGAATATTTCAATCTATATGAAATATTTTATTATTTAACTCTTTTTTTCTGTTTTATTGCGAGTTCAGTAAATTTGGGTAGATTACTTACAATTAACAGTATTTTTATAGATAAGTTTATACTTTGGAATTGTTATAATACTCTTCATAATCGTTCTGTTAACTTTAACCAAATTTTCCAATTCTGAATCAGATTTTGTTTCTTGTACTAATGAAACCAACAAAGTAGTTTGGTATACGATATTTTATTTGAGTTCAATTGGATCTGAACAAAGACACATTGGACTTGCATATCTTTTTTCGAATGAAATTCCATATGGTTTTATTAAATTCCATTTTAAAGGTTGTAGAGACATACAATTAATCCGAATAAAGAATTTATTCAAATTAATATTGTTGAAGATCTTGACCATCATCAGAGAGATCATTGCTAATAAGACGAAGGTTTCTGTTTCTTGAATTTCTGGCATATTTGATTTATTGATTTTGACTCGATTTGATGATTGCGAAGTTAAATAATTCATTGTTTCTTTTTAAATTGAATTTGATGACTTTATTTGGAAAAAGACCGGATTATTTAAACAATCGTTTTTAATTTAATTAATTTAATAATATTTAATTATTAAATTGATAAAAGTGCTAGTCAGAGGCACTACAAAGGTTTCCTTTTTTGACAAATGCTTGAACAGTTTTCTCTTTAAAACATTTTCATTGACAAACCTCTACTTTTCTCAATTCGTCCGCTCTTTATTTTTATCATTTAAGTTATTGAACTTGATGTTCTCCTAGAAAATCTGCTGCTTAAGCTAGCTGATATTCAGCGAAGTTATGTAAGTTTATGTGGAATAAATATTTTATCGCCTTTGTAAACTAATTCAATCAAGTTTCAAATATAAATTTTTCTATTTAATGCTTTCTAATCCCCTGGACCATTAGAATGAAAGTTTTTATGAAAATATGTAATTGAACAAAATAATTTAAATCAGCTATTGTCACCATTTTTTGAACCTGGGTCATATTTTGCATCTGTTTCGTGGGACAACTGAACAAATCATTGATATAAAGTGATAATTACTGATGAGGAATGAAATTAATGAACCATCACAAAACCATTCAAGGTTCACTAAGTAGCCCATTCACAAGTAATGGCTTGCTGATTGCGAGTATTATGCTACCAATGTTATCACATCTTCATATGGGAACTTGTAAAATAGAGCCCACAGTGAATAAACAGGGAAATTATGACAATTATGACATGCTTTAACAATTGATTAGTGATTCAATCCATGAAAAAATACTGTTCAAATATTTGTAATATTAGTTAAAATTTTAAAATGAAATGATATTTTTTTTGAAACAGGACATTTTACACAAATGATTTGGGGGTCGTCAAGAAAAGTTGGATTCGGAGCGGCGATTTCTTGCAACGGCAACGCTTACGTGGTCGCTAGATACCAATGCAAAGGAAACATTCCCGGCCAATACAGATGTAATGTTAAACCTCCATCACAGTAAACTATTAAAAATCATTTCAAAAAAGTTTACTTTTAAAACTGTGATAAGATAAGTATTTCATATTTCGATAATATAATTTATCAAGAGCCTTTTCTATATCTTTAATAACTGTTTCAATATAATTAAAAAGCACCGGCTATTAGTGACAATAAATAAATTTTAATTGTGCACATTATTTATTTACAAATGTCTAATAAACGTCACCTTGACCAATAGCTTTGAGTACTTTTCAATTGGTTTTACTTTATTCAACTAACGGATGATTCCAAATTATACGGCTATTCAAATAGTATGACTAAAAATTTGACAAATAATGTACAGGAATTGGTTGATGGTCAAGAAAATACCTTGATTTAATTTATGAATAAAGTTTATTAAGATATAAGTCAGCATCTATGTGAAGGTTTATTAGGTACTCATTGTAAGGACACGAAACTAATTTGCATAAAGTTTTTATTGAATATGACATTGAAAGCGATCATAGAAATATTTGCTCCAGTAATCAATGTTCCCACAAAAGCATCGGTACTTGATCTGGCGATTGCACTGAGATTGTGGATGGACTCGCATTTGGGCACGTAGACTCCAGTATTGTACGATGTGAAAGTATTGGAATCTTTATCTGGAATAACTTTGTTCATTGACTCCTTTTGGCAATCGAAGACCGATGGGTTAGCCAGGCTCACTTTGTCATGAGAATCACTAGAATCGTGAATTAGTATTCTAAGGAAAATGTCTTTGGTTGAATAGAAGGTGTTGATGATCAAGGTCATCAACAAAGATATCATAGCTAGGAAAACTAAGGTTTCAGCTTCTCGAATGTTTGGCATATTTTTTTTATTGATTTTGATGAGATTTAACGTTTGAGATTTCGACTTATGCATGAATTGTTTTTATATAGTTTTTGTACGAAAAGAATATTTAAACAATAATTTTAATTCCATTAATTTAATAACATATTTTAAGTTTAATTATTAAGTTGATATTTTTATTAACGTGGAAGTCAGAGCACTACACTCACTATTTAAAAATACACAATATAAAATTTTAAGAATGCCAAAATATAATAAATAACATAATTAACATTACTTAAGGATGAGTCATAAAAAGCCACAATATGAGAGACCTTATAAAAAGTTTCAACATTTTAGCGCGCATTTTAAAGAAATATAATAAATTATATTTCATTAACATTATATAAAAAATATACATATAAAAAAAGAATGAATAGAAAATTAATCTCATGTTCACAAAGTATTGTAATATTTTTCTTTATTTATGTTTCAAAATATTTAAAAATTTTTAAAATATTATTTATAAAGTTTATTTTTCCTGAAATTGTCGACAAGAAACACTTATGGCAATGCAGATACTTTTAAGTATGATGGAAACAATCTGAAAATAAAATAATATGATTTTCGATTGTGTCTTGGAATTTTTATTTTATTTTATTGTCCAAAAATAACCAGAATTGTGTAACAATAAATTCAAATTTCAAATGTTTATGACGAAAAATTAGGATTTTTCACTTTTTATATAAGTAAAATGATTCATAAAATACATAGAATATCACGTCTAATATGTCTGTTTGGAATTTTTAGACAGACGAGAGAATCTCTGGAATGCGGTGTCAATCGGGAATTAAAATAAATATTATTTCCAGGCAAATATTTTTAACGGATAATAATTCTAATATTTTGCAGGGAGTTAAAAAATAATAATTCCAAATATTTTGAGAAAGAATATTTATAAGTCACTGAGAAATTAGACGATTTTTCGAAGTAAAAATTCCGAAAATATTTGATACCTTTTGGATTTCCCAGTACACAAGAGACATTTCAAGGAAATAAAACATAACCTTATTTTTTCCATTTTAATATTTACACAATTTTGGAAGAAGATCAACATTCAAAGAAGGGCACATCAGTAACAAAATATAATATAGATTTGCTATATAAAGCGAATTTTCTAATGAGAAAATGTGAGAAAATTCGATGCCATAGCAGCCACCGTGACTGACACTTGACTTTCGCATTGGGCCACATCGGTCTTGGTGAGAAACAACATTTTTCAAGTTATTATTAATATGTTTGTACTTTGTAATCATATTATACAATTAATACACTATTTATGGCCCACAGGTAAATTTCTCAAAAATATTTTTGGCATTGAAAGTGATTTTAAATACTAATAACTAAACCAATAAATGAGTTCTAATTTTTAAAATAATATCTAAAATTAAAACTTTAAAATCTCTACCAAACATTCATTATTGTAATGTACAGTTATATATTTTATTCATTTTTAAACAAGGTTTCGCGACGCCTTGTTATTTCATCGAGCGTATGTCGCGCTTGGAAAAATAATAAAAAGATTATATAGCGATAATTTACCATAGTAAATTATCGCTATACAAATATCGACGACAATTAAATAAAAATCAATAAAGAAAATAACATAAAGCAAAATATCAAATCTCTATCATATTTCAGCAATCATATCTCAGCTTTATACTACTCTATTATATCTCAGCAACCTAGGAAAAACTTATTAAGTTGTATTGGTTTTATCTCCAGAGTTTCTTCTCAAGCAACAAAGAAAGTTTTCAAATTCCTCTCAAGCAACAAAGAAAGTTTTCAAATTCCTTTCAAGCAACAAAGAAAATTTCTAAAGTAATTTGTAAGAGTCGACTCGTCGAAACAAACAAAATAAACTTTTAATCCATTCTTAAGGTTTCTTTTTTGAATTTTAATAAAATAAAGTGGAAAATAAAATAAAGAGGAAAACGAGATCAGTGATACCAGTTTGAAAGATACTAAAAACGGGCATTAATTGAAGCAAAATGAGTGATTTTGATCCATTAATATTTGCTATTGACGATGATGATTAGAAATTGTAGGTGTCTCAAAACTGATTGCATCTTTAAAGACAGATAAGAACCTTTTTGGCATTTTTGTGTATGGACAAGGCGAGTATAAGGCGAGATATTGTGATACCTTATGTGACTTGAGTTTTGAATAGGTGTTAGAGTTTCAAAATAAATTTAACACTTTTAAAGCTTATTAGAGTTTCTTTTTGTTGATAATTAATAAATAAATATTAAAGTCGGTGTTTCTGACTCCACATGTTTTGTAAAAACAATAAGACAAACACTACTCAACGTATATTCGTATTCACTTTTCAAAATTCCAAATATCGCAATAAAATGCCTATTTTGACTATTCAATAAGTCTCTCTGTAGTTCTCTACGTTCTACAATAATAATCACCTCTTTCCTTTACTTCTTTTGACTTAACTTGATCCTTTTTCTTTTCTCTATGTTTTAATTTCAAAAATATTCCTTTTACTTACTCTCGTTTTGTTCGTTCCTTCCTAAGGCAAAATGACGATTGTTTCTAAATTTGAGTAGTTAAAATAATTTATATAGTTAAAATAATCACATTGATTAATGGCGTTTCCCTATTTGACAATCTTTGCCTGGCGGCTTTTTTCATTTCTTCTTCGTTTTCATTTCCCGTGCGTCTCCTTTGTAGTTATTTTTTCCGTTTTCCCATTACTCATGTTGTCATAATTGTTTTCCAAATTCACCTTTGTTTACTTCTCTTTTTGTTTGCTCACTTCTACATCCCCTTAATTAATGAACGATTTTCTATTTTTGTGCGTTTTCTTGCATTTTGACTCTTTCTGAACAAAATCTGATAAATCCATTCTTGCCATGATTTTTCCCGACATTTCAGTTTTATCTGACTCGTTTTTCAAATTTCAATTCGATGATTTCTTGATTTTGAATTTTTGATATTCCTTTTTTAGTTATTTGAAAATTTTAAATTTAAAACCCTATCATGTTTTTTCTGAACTTCTTATATTTAAAACATCCATTAATAATTAAGAATTTTGAATAAAGTAATATTTATTTTTTTATCACAAAGTTCATTCAACACATACTGATTTTTTATTTATTATTATTTTACATATAAAATATTTTTAGTCTTTATAAAAGCGTTAAATATATTTACTTCTAAATTCATTTTTCACTATTTTAAAGGTTGGATATTTTTCGCACATATATTTTATTATATTTACATAAAATTACTTCATCACTCACAAATTTTATTTTCGACACTTAAATTTAGAAAATGCCTTTATATTGACACATAATTTAACTCCAAGCCACACAAATTTAGAAAGTTATTTATATTAATCGTTCCGAGTGTTTAATGCAAGATTTTGCACTATAAAATCGTAAATTACTGTCTTTAATTTTATAAAAGAGTGACAATATTAAAAATAAATGCAAAAGAAATGTTTAAGAAACCATTTATTAGACAAGTTGCCTTGTTAAATTAGTATTAGCCTTTACTTTCTTCGCCCTACCACGCCTTTTTTTCACTAAGCGGAGTTACATTGATTAAAGCCAACTTTCCTTTCCCTTTCAGATATAGATAGACGTGAACGCATTTTTTGGTCTTAACAAAACTCCAGCAAGAACAGATAACAGTCTTTCAACCTTCAAATCCATGATTGACTTTTAGTATAATATTTTCTGCATAAAATTCCTTGAACGAGTTTAATCTGTCAAAATTGGACATGATCTTGTTTCTCTTGCTCTCTAACAACTCATTCTCGAAATCAATCATTTCTTCCCACTAAAATTACTTGTTTTCAATATCAATTCAATTTAATTAAATTTATAAAATTTAAGGTATTAAAGTCATTAACTATGTTAAAGCACTTTCTAAATTTGTGTGTCCAGTAGTAAAATAGTGTGTCAATATAAAGGCATTTTCTAAATTTAAGTGTCGAAAATAAAATTTGTGTGTGATGAAGTAATTTTATATAAATCAAATAAAATTTGTGTGTGAATATATTTTTATCCCTATTTTAAATTATATTCAATTAATTTTCATTTTAAATTTATAAATTTATAAATCTTTATCTTTAACGTTTTGAAATTTAGAATTTTACAATGATTATTGAAGTACAGTAGGTGAAGCGGACGTAACTGAGTTGGTGAAGACGCCATGGATTTTTTGAGAGATCATATTTCATTATCCATTTAGTGTCAGTTGTGGTAGACTGAAAATGAAATTATTAAAAATGGTGTTAATCTAATATGTATAGTGCATTAAAGATTAAGATCGACTTCAGCTTTGATAAAAGACTCAGATAAAAGTTTAGATTCAAGTTCAAATGTCTTAAGATATTGGTTAAAGGTTTCACCACAGAACTCATTACCTTGAGTCAAAAGAGCGTTCTTCAAGATTTCAAAAGGCCTTAAAACAAAAAAAATCAAAAAAATTTTGGAGATGATATATAACATGAGTTTTATTTGACACGAAAGATTCGTCCTGGAGTAACAGGAAAATTTGTTTTGACAATAAATTACCTACATATATGAGTTGTATTATTTGAGTAAACAAATAAGAAAAAGGATTCTACCATCAAAATAATAGGGATGCCTCAAAGTGATAAAGTGACCACAAGATTATTTATTGGTGTAATTTGTAATTTAGTTTTGGTAGAGTTTTCCAAATTAAAAATTAAAGGGTTTTAAAGGGTTTCTATTCATTGCTTATTACTTAAAAACAAACGTCAAACTGAAAGTTTTTGACATTTTTATCACTGTGACAGAAATGTCACAGAGCTATAGTTCTTTGAACCCTTCACATACATGTCCAACTTAAAACAAATTACTACTAGAAGTAAAAAAAAGACAAAATAGAGTGAAATCGGATTAATTTACGCAAAGAAATAAAAAATAAGTATTAAATTGTAGAAATTGTTTGGTAGTTTCTAGTTTTATAGATAAAAATATTTCATGTCGCTTTTCTAATAAATATATTATCAATCATAGACTGTTTAATATACAAATCTTTTGATAATCTTTTTTATTCAGTGTCTGCAAGAATTGACAGTTATAGAAAAATTTATTTCATCTGTATATAATGTTTGCATAACAATTAAGGGCAGTTGCGTTTGATTTATATTTCTCACAAATAAAAATTGTCTACAAAATGAAATATTTCTAAAAAAATTAAATTTCTCTTTTTTATAATTATAATCAGCAAAATTGTTTTAATGGAGAGGGGCAAATTGCCCCTTTGTTTCTCTTGGGATACAAATTATTGAATTGAAAATACTAAAATAACTGTTGTCTTGGTCATACAAATACTGTTGAAGTTTATTAAAACAATAAAAATGAAAGGTCTAATTCTGGGAAATAGGAAATAAATCATGTTTCATCATGATAAAACTAGATCATATATTGTACGTAAAACCGTAAAGAAACTAAACGATTTTGATTGAGAAATTATGTTGCACTCGCCATACACTCCTAACATAACTTCGCCACCTATTCCAATCATTACAGAAATTATAGACAGAAATAAATATCTGAAATTCAGCGTTTAAAAACAGTAAAAAGGGTTTTGGCAACTAAACACAAATTACTTTTCTTCAGAGAGAAATTGCACACTCTGAACCCGATTTTTTTTATGTAATTATGGGGTTAAGTTCCAGATATTAGAAAAATTGCAAAAAATATAATAAAAAGTCTATATTCAACGACTAATATTTACATTAATATAAACATAAAAACTGTAGAAAACAGTCTCAATTCAACGACTTATACATAATGAATATAAACATAAATAAAAATTAAATATAATTTAATACATATATTTTTAATTAAACAAACACTTATAATTAAGTAATTTCATATCCTCATCCTAGCGCGATCACTAGAAAAATGAAACTGTCAATATTTTTTTAAAATAAAAAGTATATATGCATCGAAATACGGGGAATCACTATTTTCCGTTTCAAAAATTGTATGATATACTGATATGAATTAACATGATTTTTTTTGTCAAAAACAGCAAAAAATAAAACCACGCAGCTACGAAATTTCTACCGCACAGATAGAAATGTTGGTATTTAAAACTTGGCCGCGCAATTGCGAAACCGTGCAATGAAAAACCGCGCAGTTGGAGGGTTTAATGTATTAAATAATTATATTATTAAATAATTTATAATAATTTAAAATATTTTCATAGTTTAAGAATTAAAGTTATTCATATCACTATTTTAGCGAATAAAATAATAATAACAAAAGAATAACCGTAAATTTTATTTAAACACTCAAGATAGTCAATCATACTCATAAGAAAATTTTTAAACAAAATATCATAAACATGAAAAATCATAAAGAAATGACATTTTTTTTCCGGAAACTCTTGAATCGTGATTAATTCGGTCTATTTTGTAAAACCCTTCTAGTTTGCACTGTAAGCATTGAACTGCCATATCCAATTTATTAATAAAAGGTCCAGGTTTCATTCATTCAGCAACTGTCTGTTCCGATACAGTTTCTTTTTGAACGGACATTCCTGAAACACATTGAACTACTTTATCACTGCTAAAAGCGAAGTAACCAGGGGAATCATTTAAATTGATTGAAAATCTCATTTATCTTCATTCATAAATTCAACCATTTTTGAAACATTTTCATCTTTCTGTCCATAAATTCATCTGATTGTTAAATAGATTTACTCATTTGGTAAAAATGAACAAATTTTTCTAATAATTTCATTTGTTGTTTATCCATTTTTAGCAAAACTTTAACATATATTTGACTCACGCAATTAAAACCAGCATTTAAACACCAAAAATACTTCCTCTAAAATTATACTTTAATTAAAAGGCAAAAGAAATGGTAAATTGATCTTTACCTCATTTCTGGCAAACACTGTTGCACAAATTGCACACCTGATAGTATAATAAAAAATGCACACACATAATTTTAACAGAATTGACCAAATTGTTTTAATTGAATTAATAATTAATCTCAATTTTGGAATATATAGGTTTAAAATTCTACTTTTTCCATGACTTACAACATAAAAAATGTTCTTTGCATCTAGTATTGCTTTTAATATATATATATATATATATGTTGGACAAAAAAACTTGTCCTTTATACCATTCCAAGCGACCTACTGCAGAAGTTTTCCAAATAGATGAATCTTTAAGTATACATTATTAGCATTAATGATGCATAACTTTTTAATAATAAATTTTCTCACATTGTTGTTATTTTCATAATTGTATTTGAATAACAAGTCATTCTTAAAAAAATAATAAACTATAGAATTATTCGGATTCAAAGGCATATTTAATACATTTAAATACATTTTGAAAATAATTTCACTTTTATTCATTCTCGATACTTTTTCAATATTTTTTTTAATTGTCACGTTACGCATCAGAGAGAAATTCCCAATAACTTGCCGGTCAGTTGAGCCCCAGTTACCCCCGATATGCACTAGACAGATACATCTAACCATAGAAAAAATAAATATATTAAATTAAGTGCTTAATGTCTATTAAAATGTTGTTTTAACCAAAAACGAGAAAAAATTTCGATTAAACAATTGTTATTGTTATATTTAAATGTTATTAAATCAATAATTTTTGTAATAAACTAAATTTATATGAATAATTTTTGTTTAGTCAAAATATTGTTTATTTAATTAATTATATACTTATTATTATAAGTAACTAGGAATGATGTAATTTGTAAAAGATAAAACGAAAAATAATTTGTAAAAAGATGTTTGTTTTAAAATAATTAATTTTATTTATGATATTCGTGAAAATTCGCAAAAATATTGTTTCGAAAATTCATACAAAATTGCAATTTTGATAATTTATAATTTTGATAATATTTATACTTAAAATATAAAATTTATTTTAAAATCATTTTTAAAGTTTCAGATTTTCACAATATTTTGAAATTTTATTAATAAATGAATATTAATTAATATTACTTAAACAATTTGGAATCTTAGAATTTAAGGTTCATGATAAATAATAATTAAAAAAATATTTTCTTTTCACATTAATTAAACATTCATTTTTTAATTGGTAATTTATAAAATAATAATAATAACAATTATGCATGTCACAAATAATATTTACACCAAAGAGTTAAATAACATCTAGACCCTAGTGAAAAATCCTCGATATACAGACATCTCCAACAATGTCAACCAAGGAATGAAAGAAAAAATATTTCAATCGAAATCTTAGCCAATGTAAACATCCAAAACATGTCAGATTTAAAGAAGCATTTCCCATCATAAGCAGACGTTCAACAACCAAGAATGAAGAATAGATCAATGAAATCATCAGTATGATTTGTTGCTATTGACCTTGAGAATAGCTTTAAAAAAAAATTAAAAAATAGTATAGAATAACTAGATCTAATGTTTATTTTTGGTTAAAAATTCTTAAATGTTTTCCCGTTGATCACCTTGAAGTTGCATTATTTCACCATATTCTTCATGCGGCACAATTGTACCATTACAGCAAAATTCCTTTTTACAAACTTTAAGGATACGTTTTTTATTCTATTTTTCTGGGATTCCTTGAACAGTTGCTAATGTTTTCCGGCTATTTCTTTGTTGAATTCGAACATGAATTACATTCTCAATTTTAACATCTCTATCTTCACTCTCAGCAAAAGGATCAAAAGTTTGCAAATTTTGAATTGACATAATCAACATTAAATTTATTTATTTTTCAATTAATTTCCAATTCATAAAAAACAACCAAATTAAAAAATCAATTTTCCATATTTACAAAATTCAAACAATCAATCCAATTTCTCCACATAAAAACGAAAATGTACAAAGGCACGACTCAGGATTGACCATCTAATTTTAAGGAAATATACTTTTAAAAGATCATTAGGAAAAAAAATCTATATTTAAACATTTATTGGAAAATAGTTATTGGAAACTATGTTTTTATAAATATTTTAATATATTTTTTATTGAAAGAGGTTTCTATGAGATAATTGTAGAAGCTTTAAAAATTAAAAAAAATTTTTGTAGTGTTTTGTTCTGAATTTTAAAGGATATTTAATAAAAAATTTAAAATTTGAAATTCTTCAGAAAACTGTTTATTATTATTTTTAAGCAATGAGAAGTAAGAAAAAGGAAATAAAAGAGAAGATCAAAAAGCATTTGAAAATAGAAGAAACTAAATTCCATGAAATTGACAAGGGGTATCTTATAGTTGAAATTTTTTTCATTTGTATTAAATATATTATCCGCAGAAAAAGGCTTAAATTATCATCTGATTGTTTAATATTTAATATACTAATTAATTAATTACAAATTATTTTAATTGTAAATTTCATTTAATTCCATTAGTATTATTCTTATACATAACAATGTATACACATATTAATTCATGAAAATTAATAAAATAATGTATAGAAAGCCAAATTATAATATTCATAATTGTAATCATAAATTTACACCTTTTTCAATTTCAATCTGCTATAAAAGGAAATGTGTGACACATTAATGATATATAGTCCAATTCATTGTACGAAAACAAATATTAGAAATATAAAGATACATCCACATTTGAAATATGGGCACAGAAAGTTTACTATTAGAAAAATCCCAACTCATCTATAATACCCGATAATAAGAAATTCAATTTAGAAATGGTGTAAGTTTATATTATATTTCATTTTCTATTTTCTTCACTATAAGTAGGTAGTTAGGAGCCCGCTGGAACAATTGGGGGGGGGGGGGTGTACCCCCCCCCCCCCCTGTTCCACGATTTTATTACGCAATTGTTCCACACTATAGTGAGGGGGTCTCGATGGTCCTGGGATTTTCAATACAAAAAATTTTTTTCTATACAAAAACGATGGTCCTGGGATTTTCAATACAAAAAATTTTTTTCAATACAAAAAGCTGGTCTACACTAAAAAAGCATGGATTTTTCAGACTATAGTGAGGGGGTTTCGATGGTACTGGGATTTTCAATACAAAAAATTTTTTTCTATACAAAAATCCGACTACCACTAAAAAAGCCAAGGATTTATCACACTATAGTGAGGGGGTCTCGATGGTCCTGGGATTTTCAATAGAAAGAATTTTTTTCTATACAAAAACGATGGTCCTGGGATTTTCAATACAAAAAAAAATTTTTTCAATACAAAAACGATGGTCCTGGGATTTTCAATACAAAAAAAAAATTTTTCAATACAAAAATCCGACTACCACTAAAAAAGCCAAGGATTTATCACACTATAGTGAGGAGGTCTCGATGGTCCTGGGATTTTCAATACAAAAAAATTTTTTTCAATACAAAAATATGACTACCACTAAAAATGCATGGATTTTTCAGACTATAGTGAGGTGGGTCTCCCTTGGTCCTGGGATTTTCAATACAAAAAGGCGGTCTTCAATAAAAAAGCATGGTAATTTAAGGTCTCAGGATATTTTCAATACAAAAATCCGATTATCACTAAAAAAGCATGGATTTTTCTAGGTCAATTCAGGTGGGTCTCCTTGATCCTGAGAATTTCAATACAAAAAGGCAGTATACACTAAAAAAGCATGGTAATTTAAGGTCTCAGGATATTTTCAATAGAAAAAGGTGGTCTACACTAAAAAAAGAGTGGCAATTTAAGGTCTCAGGATATTTTCAATACAAAAATCCAACTATCAATAAAAAAGCATGGATTTTTCGAATTAAATTAAGGTGGGTCTCCTTGGTCCTGAGAATTTCAATAGAAAAAGGTGGTCTACACTAAAAAACATGGTAAATTTTTAAAAATAAAGCAAATTATGAGTCTAAAAATTGAATTACAGTAAATTATGGGTCTAAAAAATTAAATTAAAGTAAATAATGGTCAAAATTTTTGAATTACAGTAAATAATGGTCCAAATTTTAAAATTACAGTAAATTATGGTCCAAATTTTTGAATTAAAGTAAATTATGGGCTCAGATTTTTGAATTAAAGTAATGAATGGGCTCAAATAACTAAATTAAGGTTCAAATTTTTAAAATTAAAGTAAATAATGGTCCAAATTTTTAAATTACAGTAAATAATGGTCCTAAAAAATTAAATTAAAGTAAATTATGGTTCTAAAAATTGAATTACAGTAAATTATGGTCCAAATTTTTGAATTAAAGTAAATTTAGGTTCTAAAATATTAAATTAAAGTAAATAATGGTCCAAATTTTAAAATTAAGTAATCAATGGTAAAAAATTTTAAATAAGTAAATTAAAGTAATAATTTTTAAATAAGTAAATTAAAGTAATGTAATAAGTAAATTAAAGTAAGATTTTTAAATTTATTAACAAAAAGTTGAAATAATAGGTGTTTGAGAATTGAAATCTTTTAATGAAAATTTTTATGAAATAATTTTTTAAGTTAATTTTTATGAAATATTTTTCAATGGTAATTTTTAATGGAAATTTTTATGGAATAATTTTTTAAGTTAATTTTTAATGGAGATTTTTATGAAATATTTTTCAAAGACAAATTTTAATAATAATTCAACAACAAACCAACAACTTAGTACCAACAACCAGTAACTTACGAACATGTATTTGCAACCAGATACCTACAACTAGTTACTAACTACCTGTTACCAAGTACTTACAACCAGTTACCTGCTACCTAGTACTTACAACTAGTTACTAACAACCAGTTACCTACAACTAGATACTAACAACTAGATACCAAGTACATACAACCACCTACACATTAACTAGCTACCAATTACTATCAACCAGCTAACAACTAACTACCACTTACCAAGTACATACAACCACCTACCAAGTACTTACAACCAACAACAACCAGGTACTAAGCATTATCAATCAAGTACTAACAACTAGATACCAAGTACTAAGCACTGTCAACTAGATACCAAGTACTTATAACCAGATGACCACATGAAATTATTGGTTAAATAAGTAAATTAATGTCTAATTTTAAAATTAAGAAATAAAGAATATTTAGGTAAATTAAGGATAAGTAAATTAAAGTTAAAAATTTTAAATAAGTAAATTAAGGTTCAAAATTTAAAATTAAAGAAAACAATGGTTCAAATTTTAAATTAAAGCTAAATGAGTAAATTAAAGTAATAATTTTTAAATAAGTAATGTAATAAGTAAATTAAACTAAGACTTTTAAATTTATTATCAAAAGATTGAATAACCACCAACTTTTTTGAGAAATGTAATTTTTAATGAAAATTTAAATGGAATAATAATAATAATAATAATAATAATAATAATAATAATAATAATAATAATAATAATAATAATAATAATAATAATGATAATAATATTAATAAAAATAATAATAATAATTCAACAGTTACCAACAATCGGTTACTAAATATTTTTAACTAGGTGCTAACAAATAAGTACCAAATACTTTCAACATGATACCACGTACTAACTAACTCTCAAACAACCACATACTTACAACTAACTACTTACAATCAACTAAATATTCTTTATTGTATTTTATGAAATGCTTTTTAAATTAATATTTTTTTTATACAGCTTCTATAATAATTTTAATTACAATCAGTAGAAAAAACTTTTCAAATTTAACAAAAATGTTGATTTTCATCAAAAACCATAACTCAATCACTTTAAAACACCACGTGAAATTCAAAATAATTTAAATTACAATGAAAGACTAATGAATTCTAATTCACAAAACAATCTTCTTTTAAATGATAACTACTGACTTATTATTGCAATGTAAAAATTGCATTCAATAAATACTTATTGTTGATCAGTTTTATTATATATACTCTGAGTTTATCCGACAGGATGTTTTGACCCCCTAAGGGTACTGGTCATAAAGGTACTGGTCGTAAGGGTATTAGTCATAAGGGTACTAGTCGTAAGGGTATTGGTAACACTCAACCACCACCTACCCATTAACTAGCTACCAAGTACTAACAACCAGGTCTCAAACAACTAAATACTAAACACTTACAACCAACATCAACCAGCTACTAAGCATTATCAACATACAACTATATAACAACAATCAGTAAACAACACTGTACCAACTACCAAGTACAATATACCAACAACTTAGTACCAACAACCAGTAACTTACGAACATGTACTAACAACCAACAACTATGTACTAACAAATAGATCTTCAAAAGAAAATCCTCTTCACTTGCAATATTGGTCACACTCAACCACCACCTACTCATTAACTAGATACTAAGTACTAACAACCAGGTCTCAAACAACTAAATACTAAACACTTACAACCAGATACTTACAACTACTTACTAACAACCACCATCAAAACCCATCGAGAAATTAACAACACTGTACCAACTACCAAATACAAGATACCGACAACTAGATACCAAGTACCAACAATCAACTAACCACACATAAAAATAATAGCAATTAAATAAAAAATATTCTTCATCGCATACACTATCTTCTTATCAAAATCTAAAAAGTCAATCAGATATCAACTATGTATTAACAAATTGATCTTTAAAAGTAAATACTCTTCACTTGAAAAATTGGATGAAAAATTAATTGAACTCAAGACATCATTAACTTGGTAAAAATTGATTAAATAATTGTAAAAATTTAAATTATTCAAAACATACTAAATAAAAAAATATAATTAATGGACAAGAAAGAATTCTAATCATTAATCATCCAGTAAATAAAAAAAATATTGATCATTCAAGTTGAATCAACTAAGATAATAAATTAATAAAAATTTTGAAATAAGATCTAATAAATAATTGATTTAGATTGAATAAATTAATTGAAATAAAATTAATTTTAATTATTTTTGTAAAAGTAATACATGTACTCAAATTGATTGACTGAATGCTCAAAATATTCAAAAAATCAGTATAAATTCATTAAAATTATCAATGTCATCAATCTACAATAAAAATAATTATCATTAAATTCCAAGAGACTAGAAAACTAACAAACCAGTAAATTCATTCAAATGACAAATTATCTTTAAAGATTAGTATTTTATCGATAAATATCCTTAAAATCCTTTTAAATGACTAATTCCTATTATCACGAATATTTCCCTATAAAACATGTAAAATAAATTGGTCATTAACCCTAAATAATTTATAAAATATAAAACCGGTTATAATTAAATTTTTGTAAATCACTGTACTCAAAATTTAAAATAAATATTAGGTCCAATTGAAATATTAAATTTATCCATTCAATAAAATATATTTCTTCAAATGATCATTTTTACCAATATTCAACCGATTTAATTACTAATTAAAATCAATCGATAGATTTCTTCCAATAAAGATCAATTAGTTGTTGTCGATGTTTTAAGTCCATATTTCTAAACTTTTGTCATTCTCCACTTAAATAAAGAAAAAAAATAATTTAAAGTTGATATCAATCCAAATTATTTGTAAAGATTTCATTGTCAAAACCAAGTAAATCGATCATTATCCCTACTTAATAAACATTGTTCTAAATTAATTTACTGTGCATTAATCACAACCTAATAAAACAATATAATTTCACATTATTATTGATTCATAACTGACTAATTGCAATTTCCCTTAAAACATTGATATTTTACCAACATCACCCTTAAAAAATCATATATTCCTACCTTATCTGATCTCTCATTAAAATAAACCGACTATATCCCCCTTACAATGATATATTCCCATCTTAACCCATCCCTCATTAAATTTAACCGACTACATCCCTTTAAAAAATCATATTTTCCCATCTTAACCGATCTCTCATTAAATCCCACCAACTATAACCTCTTAAAAGATCATATATTCCAACCTTATCCGATCTCTCATTAAATCTCACCGACAATATCCCACCTTAACCGATCTCTCATTAAAGTCAATCGACTATATCTCCCTTACAATGATCTATTTCCATCTTAACCCATCCTTCATTAAATTTAACCGACTACATCCCTTTAAAAAATCATATTTCCCATCTTATCCGATCTCTCACCAAATATTTCTACCCTTTTAAACATCTAACCAATTATATCCCTAAAGATTCCACCCACTTGAATCCTCCTTTAATTCAATTCAGTCTTAATATCCTTAGAGAACTTCAAAAATATGACTTAATTTTTATAGACACCAAATATTCTTCCATTGAAATAATTTAGAAGCTAAATAATAAGAGTTCACTAAAAGATCAAAAATCAATATTTTCTACAAATATTTACCATCAAATACCTAACTAGAGATGATATATATTGATTGATCATAATTCTTCATCGATTCAAGTCAATCATTTTCAAGCAATAACAGCAAACTAAATTTCAGTATATCCTACAATAATCAATTAAATTTAAAGTCATTGATAAAGTTAACTGGTTTCTTAGGTTATGTTTTTTTAAGTTCATCAATGTGTAAATATTCTTAGAAAATTATTGAAAAAAATTATTTAGTCAAATATATTACAAACTTATTATTAAAAATTTATTCTATCACTTAATTATTAACCTAATTGTCAATGAAATTAATTAAATTTATCACCATTAAAACCTTAAATTTTTAATCAGTCAACATGAAATTTGCAAAAATGTTAGAAATCCACAGAAATAATAGAAATTTACAAAAATGATAAAAATTCATGAAAATGATAGATATCCACAAAAATTACTGATATTCACAAAAAAATATGGAAATTCATGAAAATGATGGAAATCCACAAAAAACGATAAAAATTCACAAAAATGATAGAAATTAGCAAAAGTAATAGAAATTTACAAAAAATGATGGAAATTAACAAAAATGATAAAAATTCATAAAAATGATGGAAATTCATAAAAATGTTAAAAATTTACTTGAATATTTACTAAAACCATCAACTCTAAAAATTATCAATGAATGTCTTAAACAACAAATTTGCCTAAATACCTTTACGACTAATACCCTTGCGACATGTTGAATGTGAGTAGTACCCTTGTGAGCAATACCCATAGGGGGATAGAATATTTTGTCGGATAAACTCAGAGTATATAATATATACTATATATTAATTAACTCATTCAAATTTATCATTGAATAAGTAAAATTATCACAAATTTTGATAAAAATTCTAAAGTGGTAAGCAATTGTAGGATAAAAAGAGAAATATTCTTTAAACTTTGATAAAATTAGCAATGAAGGTGGTAAGAATCTTCATTAAAGTGAGGAAATTATTCATTACTCGATGATAAATTCAAATGGGTGAAAATAATTGGTAGAATAATTCATTAATGGATCATTGAATGGACATAGATAAGATGAAGGTTGATAAGAATGGAAATATATTAATTGAATTTATTTCATAAATTTAATAAAAAAACTTTTAAAAGAAATATCGGGGTGGGGGTTATAAGTGAATAATTAATGGAAAATCGGGGGGATACAAATGATTAAATAGTGGAAAATAGGGGAATATAAGTGAATAATTAATAGAGAATCGGGGAATATAGGGGATTAAATAGTGGGATAATGAGAATCGGAGGAATATCAATGAGAAGGATATATAATTTAAATTATTTTATTACATAACAAGCCGCGACTATTTTATTACATAACAAGCTGTGAATGGTATTTTACCAAATTTTTAAAGAATATAATTTAATTTTAATTGTATTTTTAAATTGTATATATTTTGAATATCATTCTATTGTTTAATTCCGATAATAAGTATGAAAAGTCTATAATGATTAATAAATTAATATCTTGTTAACATTTACCTGAGAATTTAAAAAACTTTACTTAAAATTTAGTGAAGTATTTAATTTTGATTGTATTTTATAAGACATATATTTGAGTATTAACTTATTTTGATTGAATATTTAATATTATGATGATTGTTTTCTAAATTGAAATATTTTAGTGTAAAATAGTAAATTTTATAAGTAAATATAAATAAGAAATTAATTTTTTATCTGATATAGACTTTTTAAAGTTATTAATTAGGCAATAGATATTAAAAGTATCTTTTTTTATTTTAATGAGAGATCAGATAAGGTGGGAATATATGATTTTTTAAGGGTGATGTTGGTAAAATATCAATGTTTTAAGGGAAATTGCAATTAGTCAGTTATGAATCAATAATAATGTGAAATTATATTGTTTTATTAGGTTGTGATTAATGCACAGTAAATTAATTTAGAACAATGTTTATTAAGTAGGGATAATGATCGATTTACTTGGTTTTGACAATGAAATCTTTACAAATAATTTGGATTGATATCAACTGTTGGGCTAGAACTGATTTCTAGACCCAAACTTATAATTGTGACTGAAACGTGTAGGTACACAACATGCAAAAAGCAAGAAGTATAGTTAAATATTAAAAACTACACCAAATAAACAATAGTAATTAAAGGAAAAAACAACAAAAACCTAAAACACAGAAATTAAATAAAAATTATACAAAAGCAAGAAGTTATGCAAAATCTAACTCAAAAATAACCAAATAAACATAGAATTACAAAAAGCAAACTCGGATAACTTAAGAGATGGTAAAAACAGTAAAAAATTCCAGAAAAACCCAGAACATTCTATAAAAATGGCGATGACTATCACAAAAGTCATCTAGAACAACAAAACTTAGGGAAAATAAATAAATTAGTATTAAAAATAAAAAATCTTAAAAAAGAAATTCATAAAAACACCAGTTAGAATAAAAATTAAATTAAAAGTAAAATAGAATGTTCTGGAACCGTTCCAAATCCATCATGGACGTCAAATTAACGAAAAATAATTAATAAATAAAAATATAAAAATAAAAACAAAAATTATGGCACAAAAATTCCCATTAAAAATATCAAAATCGTAAAATAGAAAATTCTGGAATAAAAAGAATTCGAGTTTGTTTTAATGCATCAATACATACACGTGTACAAAATAGGTATATATACTGACACGTTTCAGTCAGAATTAATCATTTTTTATGCCAAATTTTGAACAAAACTTTTCCAATCTACATAGTGAGTATATATGATTGAATTTTTATTATTATTATGTAGTTATGATTTATTTAAGATTAAAGTAATCCCATGTTTGATTTTTTTTTTTAAATTTTTTTTTGATGTACGAATGTTCAACGGCGTACTGGTATTCCTGCGTCGTTGTTCAGTCCTGCATCCAATTTATTAAAATTTATAGTACATGCACACATACATTATTTATATTATATTAATCTCTTATTATATGGCTCTTTTTGTTCGGGTCCTTCGGAGGTCGAACTACTTCATGGTCCTGCCATGGAGTTAGGTCGAGGAAAACCTCCGTCTGACTCTTCGTATTTATTTAAGGTCAGCCGTAAATGGTTGACTTAGCACACAACACTAAGGTTTGTGGAAGTGGTCACAGTGGGGCCATGGAAGCAATATTCTTCCCGACTCATTGCGTAATATACAATTAAATTCAACATTTAAAATCATGAACAATCATTCTACCCTAAGGTTCTAATTTGAGTAGAACTCGTACCTAAAATTACACAATTTTGCACTCACATTAATGTAGTTAGTTGATCCATAATAGTGATTTCAATTATACTTGGACATATGCCGAACCAGATTTTGTAATAGGAATTTTTGATAAAGCAATAGAAATACGAGAGGTATTCGGCATACGTACAGGTATAACTTAATCTAGATAGGCTAATTTCGAAGTAAATATAGGTATTTTAAATCCAACCCCCACTTGAAATTGTTCATTAAGGGATGAATACTTAGTTACAATTTTAGAAATATTTATAAGATCTTAGAGATATTTATATTGATGTAGATCATTAATGGAAAATCCCGATCAGGAATTATAGATTTTTGTATAGGGAATCGTTATAACTAATGACACCTAGATGTGGAACTTCAGGAATATAGTTTAAGAATAGTTACCAACAAACTTGAAAACATTTTAGAAAATTGTGACGATCCCACAAAAGTAACTTGTAAAAAGTCATGTAAAGCCGACTAAAAATTCATAAATTGTAAAGCATAATATTATAAATTATGAAATATAAACTTCAAAAATATAAAATATAAAGTCATAAATTATTAAATTACAAACTATAACATATATAATTGGAAATTATAAAGAATAAATTTGTAAATTGGAGAATGAAAAATTTTAAATTAGAAACGGACATTTATAAATTCCAAAAAGTACCTTCTAAATCATAGAATAGGAGCCTCTAAAATAGGAAATGTAACCTTCGAATTGCACCATATACAATTATACTACGATCATTATTATTATTAACCCTAATATTATTGTTATTATTGCTAATATTACCATCATTATTACTATTCTTCTTATTATCCCTAGTATTATTAATATTATTATTATTATTATTATTATTATAATTACTATTACTATTATTATTATTATTATTATTATTATTATTATTACTATTATTATTATTATTATTATTATTATTATTATTATTATTATTATTATTATTATTATTATTATTATTATTATTATTATTATTACTATTATTATTATTATTACTATTATTATTATTATTATTATTATTATTATTATTATTATTATTATTATTATTATTATTATTATTATTATTATTATTATTATTATTATTACTATTATTATTATTATTATTATTATTATTATTATTATTATTATTATTATTATTATTATTATTATTATTATTATTACTATTATTATTATTATTACTATTATTATTATTATTATTATTATTACTATTATTATTATTACTAATATTATTATCGTTACTATTATTGTTATTATTATTGCTATTGTTATCATTATTCAGGCTACTATTACTCTTATTATTACTATTATTATCATTCTTATGATTATTATTACTATTACTACTATTATTATTAATATTATTATTATGATTATTATTATTCTTATTATTATTATTATGATTGATATTATTATTATTTATCTTGTTATCATTATTATCATCATTACGACCATTATTATTATCATTATCCTTATTATTATTATCGTTACCATGGTTATTATTGTTATCCCTGTTGTTGCTATTAGTACTATTAACGATAAGTTATATACGACTTGACTATTATTATTACTAATATTGCCCTTAATATATATAATTTAATTGTAGATATATATATATATATATATATATATATATATATATATATATATATATATATATATATATATATATATATATATATATATATATATATATATATATATATATATATATATATATATATATAAATATTATACTGATTATATATTATCATTATTAACAACTATTACTACTTATCAAAACCAATATCCCAATCTGATATCGATTTTAGGATTTCCCCAATAAATTAAATTTAGAAACCACTCTTTGAGCCAAATCAGAGGGATCAGAATTCTGAAAAACTATTTTTAGCAACACCCCTCCCCCTCTGGAAGAATGTTACCATTAATCAAGTCACCGAGGGATATGACTGAGGGGGTATGATCCACTACATAAGTCCACACCAAATGAGTAAGCAAATATCTAATCGTTATTAAATGAAAGAAACAACAGAATTTTACAATTTTATTCGAACAGTAAATTACCACGCACAATGTGTCTTGAATACCGAATCCTGATTACGGACCAAGAATCGTAGGGCGAGTTCCAGAAGCCGAATCCTCGATAACTCCAGCTGGGAAAAATAATCATCAAATTGTCCCTGAATTAGGTATATAAGATCAAGAAATAGGTTACCCCAAATGAATACACGATGATCTTTCCACTTATAACGAATACAACCAAGGGAAGAGTAAGTGAGCAAGAGACTGAGCTCGTCACTAGTACCCTTCGCCTGGCGTAACCGCATTTAGTGGAAATATTCATAATTACCTAAAATTACCTAAAAAATTCTAAAATTACAACTTACAAAATTTAAATTACCAACTAGTGGTAAATAAATGCCGAATGATTGAAATAATAATTTAAAACAAAACCATTTTTTTTTGGAGATTTTCGGTTCGGGTATGAAGTTTCCAACGTTAACACTTAACTTTAATCAATTTTTCTTTAATTTACCTAATTAAAAAGTATATCAATAAATTAAATAAAATTTGGTTATGTTAGAAGTATTTATATTAATTATAATAAATTTAGTAGTTAAGTAGCATTGATTTTAAATAAATAATTTCGGTATGTTTTGTTGGGACATCTATCTACAAGTCACAGTGATCATGCATGGGTATTAATATTTATGTTACAGACATGTCTCAATCCAGCTCTAGCAGTGACGAGGGTACTGACCAGCAGACGATCACCCGTCTCCGGACCCGGTACATCTGGTACCATATACATCGGTGGGGTATAAAATATAAAGTCATAAATTATTAAATTACAAACTATAACATATATAATTGGAAATTATAAAGAATAAATTTGTAAATTGGAGAATGAAAAATTTTAAATTAGAAACGGACATTTATAAATTCCAAAAAGTACCTTCTAAATCATAGAATAGGAGCCTCTAAAATAGGAAATGTAACCTTCGAATTGCACCATATACAATTATACTACGATCATTATTATTATTAACCCTAATATTATTGTTATTATTGCTAATATTAACATCATTATTACTATTCTTCTTATTATCCCTAGTATTATTAATATTATTATTATTATTATTATTATAATTACTATTACTATTATTATTATTATTATTATTATTATTATTATTATTACTATTATTATTATTATTATTATTATTATTATTATTATTATTATTATTATTATTATTATTATTATTACTATTATTATTATTATTACTATTATTATTATTATTATTATTATTATTATTATTATTATTATTATTATTATTATTATTATTATTATTATTATTATTATTATTATTATTATTATTATTATTACTATTATTATTATTATTATTATTATTATTATTATTATTATTATTATTATTATTATTATTATTATTATTATTACTATTATTATTATTATTACTATTATTATTATTATTATTATTATTACTATTATTATTATTACTAATATTATTATCGTTACTATTATTGTTATTATTATTGCTATTGTTATCATTATTCAGGCTACTATTACTCTTATTATTACTATTATTATCATTCTTATGATTATTATTACTATTACTACTATTATTATTAATATTATTATTATGATTATTATTATTCTTATTATTATTATTATGATTGATATTATTATTTATCTTGTTATCATTATTATCATCATTACGACCATTATTATTATCATTATCCTTATTATTATTATCGTTACCATGGTTATTATTGTTATCCCTGTTGTTGCTATTAGTACTATTAACGATAAGTTATATACGACTTGACTATTATTATTACTAATATTGCCCTTAATATATATAATTTAATTGTAGATATATATATATATATATATATATATATATATATATATATATATATATATATATATATATATATATATATATATATATATATATATATATATATATATATATATAAATATTATACTGATTATATATTATCATTATTAACAACTATTACTACTTATCAAAACCAATATCCCAATCTGATATCGATTTTAGGATTTCCCCAATAAATTAAATTTAGAAACCACTCTTTGAGCCAAATCAGAGGGATCAGAATTCTGAAAAACTATTTTTAGCAACACCCCTCCCCCTCTGGAAGAATGTTACCATTAATCAAGTCACCGAGGGATATGACTGAGGGGGTATGATCCACTACATAAGTCCACACCAAATGAGTAAGCAAATATCTAATCGTTATTAAATGAAAGAAACAACAGAATTTTACAATTTTATTCGAACAGTAAATTACCACGCACAATGTGTCTTGAATACCGAATCCTGATTACGGACCAAGAATCGTAGGGCGAGTTCCAGAAGCCGAATCCTCGATAACTCCAGCTGGGAAAAATAATCATCAAATTGTCCCTGAATTAGGTATATAAGATCAAGAAATAGGTTACCCCAAATGAATACACGATGATCTTTCCACTTATAACGAATACAACCAAGGGAAGAGTAAGTGAGCAAGAGACTGAGCTCGTCACTAGTACCCTTCGCCTGGCGTAACCGCATTTAGTGGAAATATTCATAATTACCTAAAATTACCTAAAAAATTCTAAAATTACAACTTACAAAATTTAAATTACCAACTAGTGGTAAATAAATGCCGAATGATTGAAATAATAATTTAAAACAAAACCATTTTTTTTTGGAGATTTTCGGTTCGGGTATGAAGTTTCCAACGTTAACACTTAACTTTAATCAATTTTTCTTTAATTTACCTAATTAAAAGTATATCAATAAATTAAATAAAATTTGGTTATGTTAGAAGTATTTATATTAATTATAATAAATTTAGTAGTTAAGTAGCATTGATTTTAAATAAATAATTTCGGTATGTTTTGTTGGGACATCTATCTACAAGTCACAGTGATCATGCATGGGTATTAATATTTATGTTACAGACATGTCTCAATCCAGCTCTAGCAGTGACGAGGGTACTGACCAGCAGACGATCACCCGTCTCCGGACCCGGTACATCTGGTACCATATACATCGGTGGGGTCAGGGACGGGACCTGGACTGCGCAGATAGAGTAATCCGGACGGGCCCCGAAGTAGATGCCCCGGCGTGGGTGAAGGTGGAGCCGGAGAATAACCGGTTACAGGAGGCCCGAGATCAAGCGGCCTGGGAGGTGGAAGCCGCTCAGATGCGACTCAAGAAGATCGAGTTAAAAATCCGGGCAGAAAGGGAGGGAGTGCCCTTGGAGGAGTTAGAGGAGGCCACGGTACCCCCGAGAAAAAGAGGGAGGCTCCGCAAACACCAAGCGTGATTATCAGACTACAAATAACTTATTTTAGTCATTATATCTATAGCACTGCTAGCTTCTAATGTGTATTATTTAAATAAAGGAAATTTTTCTTTTTTGGAGTCTTGCAATTCATATGGTAAATTGAATAAGTGCAATAAGGTCGTAACCGGAAATGCTAACGTTAATAAATAATTTACCTTTTCATTCTATTCGATATGAAGGAAACTGACAACTGTTGTGTTTTAGTGTACAGGTTACTGGAAAATCTCCGGAAGGATCGGGAGCAGGCCCAACAATGTGCGGACGAACTCCGGGTCCGAGTGGACAAATTGAAAGGAAAATGTCGGGAGTTCGAAGGGACCTGGTTTAGTCCCGAAGCTATGAGGAAGAAAACAGCCCAGATCCTCCAGCTGCAAACGCAGGCCGCTCAGGACCAAATGGAGATTCGCGCCCTGAAATTGCAGGTGCGGGCGCTCGAGACCGAACGGAACGAGCGGTTTGTGCAAGAATCTGCAGCAAGACAAATACGGCCATTGACCGTGGAACTCGCGGCAATATATCCCCCAGCCGCCGAAAATAAGCCCAAAAGAAAACGGCTTGGACGAAACATCCGCGAAAAATTAAAGAAAGCCAGACTGGCTGAGTACGAAAGGCAAGCGGGTTCGTCGCAAACATCTACGACGGGATTAACCGGCCCCACCAACCGGTCGAGTTGAACTTTTTTGCCGTGTTATTTATTTTTGTAGTGTGTTTTATATGCGGTGTAGTACTAAAATAATGTTTCTTTTGCTTATTGTTGAAATAATATATATTTTGTAGCGTTAAAATACTGTCTGGTATATTTGGTGATTGTCTGGGAAACGAGAGCTTGTGTGTAAGGTTGGGAAAACAGTTTTGATAAAGGGACCTGAGAAATCGGACACACACCTTCTATCGGTAGTCCGTGAACCCATGGAGTACTCGACAATTATAGTGCTTTGATGCGCTCACTTTTTGCGAGTACTCAACCCTTGGTACAGTACCAACGTTGATTACTCAACGGGTACCAAGCGGAAAAACAATGTTGTATGTTGGGTTACGCTGGTAACAGCACTTAATCATTCGACCACCTGTAACCCACCATCCAAATTTGGGGGCTCAGCCGGGATTTGAAAATTTAATTGGTGAAAGAACCCGAGAATAGATATAACGGAGAGAGTAAAAGCGGATATAAAGTAATATACATTCAGGAACGAGCAAATTGTTTTCCCAAACACTGAAACTTAGTGCATGGATATGTGAATATGGTAAATGTATGTGGAAGGTTTAAATGAATGATGGAAGTTTTAAAGTGTGTCAAAATATGAATGTATTGAAAGTGAGCATGAGAGTACTGTACGAATAGCGTAGTAATAGAATGAAATGATAATAAACGAAAATTAAAACTAAAACAAAATATAGGAAAAATTGTAAATATTAACGATTAATAAAATGTAAATATAAAGAAATAATCAAAATCTAAAAAATAGGGAAAAAAGGGGATAGCACGCTAATAAAAACAGAACAAATGAACAACGTAATTAAACTTAATCAGAAAACGCGTAAAATAGGGCGATAACGAATGGGATATGGGTTATATATAATTAAAACGATTGTAATAAAGTCACAAGATCATGAAAGAATTTGCGCGGGATAGAACATTAAACAGAGGGAGACGGGGTTGTTAAGAGTGATAAGTAGAAGGTAAAGGTTTATTGAAGCACTAATAAAATAAGGTGTTCTGGATATTAGAGGGAAAATGATAAAGGGGGAAAATGACGCGGAATATTAATAAAAAGAGAACTTTAATTAATAAATCTTAATTAGATGGAATCAACCGGCTACATTATAAAGAGACTCGAGAAATTCGTAAATTTAACACACAATTCGCTACAACGACTAAATCGCAAAGCGGACCAGTTGGTGAAAATCCAAGACGAGATGAGCTTGAATCCAAGACCGCAAGCTGAGGAAATATGTGTAATGATGAAAATAGCAACACCTAATGCAGAATTGACCACTAAAAGAGTTTATCAAATTCAAAATTTACGATTAGATGATGCCAAATTTAACATCAAATGGCAGGAGATAATGATAAAAATAGAAACGATCGAGGAAGAAATTAAAGAAGCAATCGAACATCAAGTTAAAGATTTTAGAAAATGCTTCATATGCAGAACCAATGAAATACGAGTAATGACGATCCCATGTGGTCATTTATGCTACTGCGAGAATTGCTCAGAAAAAATTAAACGATGCAACGTATGCGATACGAATGTTAGAGAAAAAATTGTAATATACCTCCCGTAAGGAGATGTTGTCAAATAAATTTCTTGTGAATGAATATGAAGTGATAAAATTATTAAATTATATTAAAAGTCCATTATAGCAACCGAAAGGTATAAAACATACGATGAACATAGACATATAAAGGACACAAAATACGTTAAATAAATAGACAAGCAACACAGCAATTAGAACTAAAATCAAAATTGAATGCAGGACTGATCATAGTCGTATGAATGAGCTGATCGATAAGATCAGTACGATTTTTACTTCCAATTTCCTTTTCTTCCTGTTTTATTATTTTGGCATAGAGTGATATGATAATGGGGGGGATGACAAGTGAATCGTCCTTACGACACTTACCCGGATGGGGAAATCCTGATCACACTGACGAGAGAATGTAGTAGGATCCATCGCAAATGTTGGGGAGTTTCTGTCGAGTGACTGATCACCACTTGTGGGAAATGAACCAACGCGATTATTATATTTTTTTTTGTCTGGGAGACTGGGACTAACTAAAAGGGTGAATAAAAATAGAAAAATAAAATAAAAATTGAAAAACGCGCGCTAAATGTTAAAAATTTAANCACACCTTATTATTCGCTTCTCGCTCACGAAGTCGATTTCATCGGCGTTTTAAGTGTGCTGCTCGAAAGTACAAATGAATTCGAAAGCGAATCCGAAAGAGGTCCGAAAACAACCAAGAAATAAATGTGCACATTATAGAATCGATCCGGGGGTGTTCGAAAGACTGGTGGCGATAATTACCGGTTCGCCACCATCACCCGTTTCAATATTTTTTCTTTCATATTTATGTTTAAAAATTAATTAATTAATAAATAAATAAAATAAACAAGATTTATTTCCTAAGATACCCACACCATTTTTCAATATTATTTTCAAATTTTTAATATTATTTTATGTTGAAAAAAAAACTAACCTCAGACGTGATTTGAACCGCTAGCATTTGAATCACTGTGCCAGTCTAGCCCACTGCGCTATCGGAGTTCGGATTTTTGTCATTTTTTAAATTTTTAATTAATAAAAAAATAAAATCAAATAAATAAAATAAAATAAAAATAAATAAAATAAAATATAAATCTAAGATACCCACACCATTTTCAATATTATTTTCAAATTTTTAATATTATTTTATGTTAAAAAAAAACTAACCGTAGTTAGGATTTGAACCGCTAGCATTTGAATCACTGTGCCAGTCTAGCCCACTGCGCTATCGGAGTTCGGATTTTTATCATTTTTTAAATTTTTATTATAAAAATGAATAATATAAATCTTAAAATTCAAGAAAAAAATAAATTAAATCTTGATTATAATAAAGAATTTACTCATGAAATCAAGAAAAATGATATTTTAAAAATCTCGCCAACTTCAGGATCTATTGCAAACTTAAATCGTAGGGGTGATATAGTTTTTCAATCTCTTCAAACATCAAACCCAATAGATATTTGTAATGCCAAATTATATTATAAAATTGAATTAGAAATTGAAGCAAACAAAGATATAACCCTAGAAAATAATTTCTTTCCAAATTTATTCTCCAACATGAGATTAAAACTAGGATCATCAGAAATTGAAACTGTTTGTATCCAGGAGTATATTCTACAATGTTAAATTTTATTTTAACTGGTTGTGATTATAAAAACGAATATGGTGAATTAACAGGTTGGATTCCTGATGTTAATAAAGGGGATTTAGATAAAGATGGTTTAGATATAAATTATGCTTACTATAAAAGAGTTGAACTTTATAAGTTGAAAAAATTTGAAGGTTATTTTGAATTAAAACACTTGTTCGGATTCCTTCAAAACTATAACCGGGTGCTCCATAATGTTTTTATAGAACTCATCTGTAATAGACTAGAAGGTGATAAAAGATTGTTCTATGGAGCTGCAGATACAAAAGCTAAATTAAAATTATCAACACTTGAATTGCATATACCTGAATGGACATTAAATCCACATTCTGAAATCAAACTCCTTGAAAGATTAAATTCCAACAAGTCTATAAATGTAAATTATTTAAATAGAATCTGTAGTGAATTTAGTATGACAGAGGGTTCAACATATTCTATAAAGGTAGCAAATTTAGCATACCGACCAAGATATATCTTGATTGGATTCAAAGAAACAGATCCATCATTTCAAAAAAATAACAACTTGTTTATTCAAAAGATTGGAAATGATAATTTAAAAACAATCCAAATTCAATTAAATAGTTCTTATTATCCAATAAATAGAATGGAATTTAATATTGAAAATAATGAAAACATATTCCCATATCTAAATTATATTGAAACATGTTATGATTTCAAAGTTGAACCGCAATTAAGTTTAGAAGATTTCAAAAATTTATATTCTATATTTTGTATAAATGTTTCAGACCAAGATGATCGCCTAGCTATAAATAATGTTGATGTTACACTTCATATAACAAAGGATTCTAATTTTAAAGCTAAAGTATATACATTAATATTAGAAGAAAAGAAAATAGAAATGAAATTATATGGTGGAAAGATTTCAATTATTGAAAATGTTAGGGGAGATTCTTCATAAGTAGATTCCCCCATAAAAAACTTTTAAAATGAGTAAATATTGGACATGTGAAAGTTGTAATTGTCAAGTTACAAGACATCACAAAAGCAAGTCATCTCAAAACTAAAAAACATACGAGAGTTGATATTACAGGAGGCGACCTACAATCTTCAAAAACAACATCTTCAATATTAAAACCTTTTACTACAGAAAAATATCCAGGTGAAAGACATTTATTCCGTCACAATTATACTGGGCCAGGAACAAGATTAGATATTAGATTAGATGAAAATAATAATCCTAAACAAGGAGAAGAACCAATAAATAGAATTGATCAAGCAGCTTTAAAACATGACATTGCTTACAACTCTGAAGATCTTAGAGATAGACATGTTGCTGATGTGAATTTAATACATGATTTAAATAATATACAAAATCCATCAAGCAAGGAAAAGATTCAAAGAGCTCTAGTTAAATTAGCAATGAAAGGTAAGATTTTCATAGGCTTAGGACACAGTCCGATCACCATGGGTGCAAGACTTCCTAGGAAAGCAAAAGATGTTGCTAATAAAAAGATTATCGAACAAGCAGAGATTGAAAGATCCCTCGAGAGTACAGCCAAGACTAGTTTACAAACCCCAACAGAATCAGAAATTAAATATGCCAACGAATTACACCATGAATTTAGAAAAAATAAAAAATATTTAAAAGTTCAAGTACATGAAAAAGATCAAACATGGTCTGCATGATTTAGTCTTTATGCCCAAATCATCAGACCCTGAAAAATATAAAATAATTTTAACAGTAATAGATTTATATACAAGATTTGCTTTTGCAAGATGTTTAGAAAATAAAACAGGATATTCTATTACAGAAGCATTTGAAAATATATTTGAACAATATCAAAGAATTCCAAAATATTTATGGTGTGATAAAGGAACAGAATTTTATAACAAAGTTTTTACAAAGTTTTTAAATGAAAATGATATTAAATTATATTCAACAGAAAACGAAGGAAAAGCAGTTGTGGTTGAAAGATTAAATAGAACATTAAAAAATAAAATGTGGAAATATTTTACTGCTATTGGAAAACAAAAATGGAACAATGAATTGTTACAAAAGATTGTAAATGAATATAATAATGATGTACATAGTTCTATAAAATCAACACCTTTAAATGCTTCCATGAAGCCTGAAACCATTAAAGTGGTAAATATTGAAAATGATGTTATTGTTGATACAACCCCTATAAAACCAAAGTTTAAAATTGGTGACCGAGTAAGAATATTTAAATATAAAAATAAATTTGAAAAAGGATTCACAGCAAAATGGACAAATGAAATTTTTATTATAAATAAAATACATTATACAACTCCAATAACATATAGCATCATTGATTTAAATAATGAAAAAATATTAGGTAGATTTTATAATAATGAACTACAGAAAACAGATTTTTAAGTCGACAAGCCCTAAAACAAACTTTTCCATATTTCAGCTTCTTCTCTATCCAAATAAATATAATTATATTTTTCTTTCCAATGATTATCAACAAACATATCAAACATATTCTTATCAGGTTCAACATTTGAAAATAAATCATTATAAATCATATTCTTATCACGCTGATCTAATTTAAAAAATATAAAACAATTGGAATTATTTCTTATAGAGTTTTTATCTAAAGCATAATATGTTTGAGATATATAAATAACATTACAATTATTATGTCGACCTCGTGTAAAGTAACTCTTTTGAATCTCTTGATTTTTCATATTAACAACATCATCAAATATAACTAGATTCTTTTTATCTTTAGGAAGTAAATCACAATGTAAAACATCTTCAGGTTTATTAGAGAATAAGATCTGGATTCCATCCCCTATATAATCATTTTTATTACTAATATCTGATTCTAAAATCTTTTCCTTGTACCAATCAACCATATCACAAGGATGAAAAACCTCTTCGGGATATGTATGTTGATTTTTAAAAATATCAATTATAGCTTTTTTAGTTAATTTATTTTCAAATCCACATTTCAAAAGTTGTAATTCCGGTTGGTTAATGGTTGTAGAATAAAAGATTAAATTATTATAATCCAAAAAACCATCTTCTAATAACATTCTCATAAGAAGAACATTCTTTCCACATCCAGAAGATCCAATAATTAAGCATCTAAAATTATCAGGAAATACTTTATTATTAAATTTAGATTTATGTCTATTTAAAATTGGTTTCCAAGTATCCATTTTTATTTATTATAAAATGACAACACAAAACCCTACAGAGGAATCTTTGCAAGAATTAATAAATTCAAATAAAAATAAATCAGTAGTAATCTCTGGTAAAAAATATTTTATTGGAAAACATGTAAAAGAACAAGTTAAAGAAACATATAGGGAGTTCCTCCAAATCCGGAGGTATTCTTCCATTAGCTGCTTTAATACCTGCAATCATTGCCGGACTATCAGGTGCTGCTGGAATAGCTGGAGGAATTGCAACTACAGTTCAAAAAGCTAAAGAATCTCAAAAGACAGACCTAGAAAAAGAAAAACTACAAACTGAAATCGAGAAAATGAAGGGAGGGAAAGGTCTTTATCTTGATCCTTATAAAGGTCGTGGTTTAAATGATTTTTTAAAAAATCAAATTTCTACATCTGAATCTTTATCTTCAAAAGATAAAGATGATTTAAAAAAAATATGTAAATCTTTAAAAAATGGATGTCTTTGTAAAATTAAAAATGGTAAAGGTTTATACTTGAAACCCTTTCCAGCGGATCCTTTACCAAAATGATACCATTTTTAATACCATTAAAATGGTATATGAAGAAAGATTAGCACTTTTAAAAAAATTACAATCAGAACAAGATAAATATAATAAAAAAGATACAACTCAACACGCTGAATCTATAATATTAAATGAGGTAATACAACAACAACAAGGGACCTAACAATTAAAGCCTATAAAAGAGTTAGAAGTTTTAAATTAAAGAGTTGGAAGATAAACAAGATTTAAAAGAATTACCATGGTTGGAAGATTTAAATATAAAACCTCTTATACTTGATCCTAAAATTAATGTGAGTTTAAGTAAAACCATTAAACCTACATTTAATATTAATGTTGAAGGATATCAAATAATAACAATTAATAAACATGACTTTCTGTTATATTTAAATTCAGAAAATAAATCACGTATTCATTCACAAAATGTTTATAATACTAAACACCTAGATTTTGAATTTACAGATGATTTTTATGGATTAGTTTGTGGATATCCCTCAGAGAATGTTGATCTTCTAGAAATTAAAAAATATTTAAATTTAATAGAATTAGTACATGGTAGTGCTAAAGCAAAACATATTCAAGATTTAAAGAAATATTTAAATAAAAATGAAAGGGGTTATATTGTCACAGAAGGAGAGGGCCAGGGTCAGGGCCAGGGAAAGGGTAAGGAGATAAACCCAATCAATCTTTTTATTGAATTAAGAAAACTATTAGCAGCTAAAAAAGCAGGACATAATAATTTAGATTCTGATATTTTAAAGATTTCTAAAGAATTATTAAAACAAGGAATAATTTCAAAAGATAAATTTAATAAGTATACGAAGTTATAAATACGAAGTTATAAAATATAAAATGACTCCTTCAATATTAGATTTTTTAAAAACATTTGGAATAAATGCAAAAACAAATTTTGATTTAAAAGATTATGCAGATTATTTAAATTTAAAAATAAAAATATTAATGAATGATGAATTGTCGAGTCTGAAAGAAGACACTCCAAAGAATATCATTATAAATTATCAAAATTCAAATGAAAAAGGATCTCATTGGGTTTGTATATATAATAAATCTATATACTTTGATTCTTTTGGGATTAAACCCACTAAAGAAGTTGAAGACTATCTCTCGGACTACACTTTTAATTCTTTACAAGTTCAACCTAATAATACTAAAATATGTGGTATTTTAAGCTTATATGTTTTGTATAGATTGAATAAATCCAAAGGAGAAGGTTTCACTTCCTTAATCCAAGAAATTTATAATGATTTAAAATCTATACTATGAAAATGGAGCTTCGCAACCTTCCGGAAGATAATTTAAAAAAAATGGTAAACATAATGTCATATAAATATTCAAGAACTTTATCTATAAATTCAAAAGAATCAGACTTTACTATAAACTTTCAAGATTCAATTAAATTAGATCAAAATTTAAATTATGAATTAGGACTATTATGGTTTTGTGCTTATAATACTATTTTTAATATAACTAAAGATAATAACATATTTTATTATATAAGCCCAAAATCTACAGATAAGATTATAATAACAATCGAACCCGGAGCTTATGAGATAAAAGATTTAAATAATATACTTTCTAAAAAAACAAATGGAGTCATTAAAATTAAAATGGATTTACCAACTTCAAAATGTATAATGACTTTAGAGAATATAGGAATTCATTTTCAAAATAATAGTTTCTTTAGAACAATTTTAGGATTTACACGAAACCATTATATCACACCTGTAGTTGAGAATATAACATCAGAAAATATTATAAAAATAATAAATACAAACACAATAAATATTCATTGCGATTGTATAACTGGTTCTTATAATAATGGTAAACAAACAAATGTTTTATATTCCTTTCCCTCAAACACAGTTCCTATGGGATATAAAATAGTTGAAAGAATGAATCCTCCAAATTATTTACCTTTATGTAGAAAATATATAATGGATATTAATTTTAAATTCTTAATCAAGAAGGAGAATTGATTGATTTTAATGGAGAAGAGATTTCAATGTATTTACATTTGAAACAGGTTTGAATACGAAGTTCCACATGTCATTTTAAATTATTAATAAATGAGTTCTTATATTCCATGTAATAGAGGTGGTGGAACAATAAAAACAGGGTTTAATACAGAAGAAATATTAATTTTAACAGAAAATAAATATATTAATGAAAGAGGTGATTCAATGAAGGGTGATTTAATTTTAAATGGACAAAAGATAAAAGAATTATCTTTTCCAACTGATGAAGCTGATGCAGTTAATAAAAAATATGTTGATGGTGTTAAAAATTATACTGATTTAACAACAACAAGAATTGAAAGTTCATTAACAACAAAAATGGATTCAATGGAATCAAAGCTTAATAATATCGAACAACGATTTAATGATAAATTTGACAAGTTACAAAGTCTGTTAACTGAACAAGTTGTAAAGTTAAATACTACCATATTAAACTCTAAAGATAAACAAATTATGAATACTAAATTTAATACAATATATAATATAATAAATGAGATGATTACATCATTTAATAAAAGACTTGTCAAATTAGAATCTCATACAACACACATTAACACCACACATAGTATTAGAAAAAGAGCTGCTGAATTAGAACAGAATAAAACATTATTACCCCATACATATAAACATTTTATAGAACCAAGTTTAATAACAACAAACAGTAAAGAATGGGGTGTTTTTATGGTTGTAAAGATTATTGATCCTTATTTCTTTTTGTTTGATGATGATAATGAAAGAATGAAATGGTTTGTGAAATGTGATTATAATAGTAAGCTTGAAAAGGGTGATGTTATAATGACTAGTTATGATTTACCACACGGAGATTGGTATGTTAATACTCATTCACATGGACTACATAAAGTTAAAAGTAAGAATATTATTTTTAAAAGCACACTTGTACAATATATAGATTTAATATTTTATGAAAAAAAGGTTGATGTTGATGAAGTTCGTAAAGCATTGAGAGAATTGTATAAAGATATCCTCTCAACAAGAGTTTCTTTTGATATCCGAGTATTGGTACCAGATGGTGCTCAGAAGAATAAAGTCTTATTTTTTTAATTATTAAAATGGACAAAGTCCAAAAGATGGAAGAAGTAAGAGAAGAAAAAATTTACCCAGAGGTCCCTCCAGAATTGAGATCATCAGGATATTATTCCGAAGGTCACAAAGGTTCCAAGGCCTCGGCTCCCACAGAACTTGAAATTATGAGAGTAAAAGAATTTAAATCAGAAACCTTACATTTACAAGATTTATTAAAGCATTATAAAAAGGTTAAAAATAGATGGAATAAAGGGAATACAGTTTTAAAAATTATAGGTTATTCTTTAGGATTTACATCTGCAATATTAACAGTTATTTTACCTATAACTTTACCAGTTTTAACAATAGCACCTGTAATACTTGGAAGTATTTCTGTAGCTGATGGTTTCTTGACTGAAATAGTTTCATTATCTTATACTTCTAAAAAGAAAAGTTTATATCGTGAAGTTTGTTTATCAATAGAATTAGGAATCTCTAAATTATTTTTATTTCAATTAAAAGCTTTGGAAGATGGAATCTTAACTGATGATGAAATAATGAAATCAAATCAAATAATACAAGATATTAAAAATAATATTAATAGATTAAAAAGTGCTAATGTTATAACTAATGAATATTCTAAAAAAATTAAACGAGAGAAGTGGCTAAAGAATCATACATAAAAAAATTTATTGCCCTTCAAAAGGTTGATGTTGTCACTCTTAAATTAATTGTTGACATTTTTAAAAGAAAAAAATCATTTGATAGAATCTGATGTTAACTTTTCGAAATTAGTTTTTAGAACCTCTTTATGATCTTTAAATTCTTTATCACTTAGACCTTTTATATATTCAGGATCAGTATTAAAATATTTAAGTTCTAAACATATAGGATTAAAAACTTGAGAATATAAAGGTCTGCCAATCCTTGGGGGATAAATGATCTCAACTCTATAAATATCAAGATCAGTAAGATTTAAATCATAGACTTTATTTATTTTATCAAGACTTTTTATTATAGGGATTAAATCATTTCCAATTGGGAGAGTTGTTTTCATGTCAGACAAGATAAATCTTTTGTCATCATAATTTGATAATGATACTTTTTGGGATTCTATCAAGTAAATATCATGCTTTTCACTTTTAAGTTGATGTACTTCATCAATTTTATCTTTATGACCTTCTTTTATACAATCTTTATAATCTTGATGAGAAAGTTTCCTGGCTACGCATCTCTGTATTCCTTTACATCTGTTATCCTTTACAGGTTTCTCTTCTTCTGATCCTCCCGGGAATACAGGATATCTATGTGTAATGCTTTCTTCTGTTTCTGGGGTTTTAAATATAAATGTATGCTCTTCAAATTTAGGATTTGTAAATGTTTCGTATGAATATTGTTTAGCACGAATAAATATTCCATTTTCTATTGGAGTATTTGGTTTTTCATCTTTAAATGAAAATAACTCTCCGGATGAATTTATTAAATTTGAAAGTATAGGATTTTCAGCTATGTCTCTTTCAAGGTCCTCAGTTCTTATGGTTAAAAACATTGAATCTGTATCCATTGCATGCATTGCTATATTTGCTCCGTATATGGGATGCAAGACATTATAATATGTTTCATACATTTGCAATTTTGAAAGTTCTAAAATTGCAAAGCCTATAAATATTGGTTTATTATATGTTTTCTCAAAATTTTGTAGTTCTACTGCAGTAAGACTTTCAGAAAATACCTGTGCGTTTTTAAATGTAGGCTTTCCTAGCATGCGATTATAACGGGCTATATCCTTTTCACTATTTGTCAAGAGTTCTATATTAGTATACTTGTCTATATTCTCCATGGTCTTGCCAAAGACTGAGTTGTTTAAAAGTTTATAACCATTGTCTTTTAAAAGGTTACCTTGTCTTTTTGCAATGTTTCTACAACGAATGTTCTCCTCGATAAAGGTCTTCATGAATGCTCTCTGTTTAAATCTTATAACACTATGAACTTTTTTTAATTTCATTCCTTGTGAAAGATAAAACTGCAGGAGTCTATAGTGACAGAGATAATATTCTCGATCTGTTTGATCACAAAGAAGCTTTGTTGTTGGCGGTTTATCCTGTGAGATTTGCCAGGATGAAAGTTCTTGGATATTAATCTTTCTTCTTATAGGGGCTAAAGGGAAGTGTCTTGTTCCTGATTTTATATCCTCAGGATATTCGAGGTCACATTCTATAAAGTATCCTATTGGAGAATCTTTAGGGGTTGCACGTATTTCTTTTATAAGAGTCTTTAAGGATTCTTCTTCTTCTACGGAGTGCACAAGGCCTGAGGAGTATATTTCACGAAAGTCACTCATTGGTAAATACTGAGTCATAATTCCTGAATATAAAGCTGTTGCATCTATATAAAGTATAAACAAAGGATTCTTCATTCCTTCTAATACTTCTTCTAGTTCCTCATTGTTAAGTTTTTTATAAGGCTCAGATGTCTTTGAAAGCATTCTACTATTAGTTATTGCATTTCTAGCTTTTATTTCCCTATTCCCCATTACTGAGGATACTCCTCCTCTAATGTTTGTTTTAATTTGATTAAACATGTCTTGCTCGGTTAAAAGATCTATAATTTTATCAGATTCTGGAAGATCTGAAGTCCAAATGGTATATAACATGGTATCCCAAGCTAAGGAAGGAGCTGTTATATAATTATAAGGTTTAAGAACAAAAGACTTTGTAAATTCTTCAAAGCAATCTGCTAGGATGTAAACATCTAGGGACAGGTAGGTGCTTGTATAATCTCCCAAGGTTTTACAGTCAAACAGCTGAAACATTTTATTTGCTCGGGAATATTCCTGATCTGTAATCCCAGATTTTGAAAGTAGTGAATAAAAGGCCTCTTTCTCTGGCAGACTTGTTTCCTTTAATTTTTCAAATGAATCAACGTAGTCATAGGGATAGATTCCTTTTGCTAGGCATGTCGAGTATTCTTCCGGGGGTATATTATTTTTTTCCAAAAAGTCCCGAGTGATTTTAAAGTCTTCTGGCCTTAATGTTTTTGCTATGCCATCTAAAGACATTTGTAGGAAGTTTAAGGAATCTATAAATTTTAATTTCCCATATTCAACTGATTTATATTTTTCCTTTGTAAGTCCTATAACCTTGAAAGAGTTTTTGGCATTTGCTGCTAGATGCTTTATAAATAGATGTAGGTCATAACCAAAAAGATTATGAAATATAACTGGTACAAATTTAGGAGTATGACAATTAAGATTGCAGTTTTTATGGGCTGCTCCTCGATAATTATTTTCCTTTTTTAAATGATCGTGATCTATAACCTTATCGTTAGTTCCAGGATTGGATTCTCCATCAGAATGACTTCCAGAATTGGATTCCCCAAACCCTTGTTTGCACATCCAACAGTTGAAAGTATTTTTATATTCTTCTAATTGTTGATCTGAAATATTTTGAGGATACTTTGTTTTTAATGCTTCAAATATTTCATGTTCTAGATCATTTATACTTGTAGTAAAATGATCCAAGACATCTTCTGAAGTTCCTTGAAATGCATATTCTCTAGATTCTATGAGTTCAGGATAATTACTTTTAAATAATAATTTATAGGCAGATGGTAATTGTTTAGTTTTTTTAACACTATTAGGTTTATTATTTTTTCTTAGAAAGGCCTTTAACCTTGTTGGCTTCTCCTTCTGTTTAGAGGCTTTCCATGCATCCATGAGTTTATATTTTTCTATTATTTTTAAATATTGCATAACTAGATCTTGTTTATGATTTATAGATTCAAAGTCTGCGTAGACAACTCCTACTGTTTGTAGTAAATTTGAAAAGTTTTTAAAATGCATCCTGGGATCTGTAGGCATTCTAATTAAAGCTGGTGAATCCTTTTCACAAAATCTTGCATGCTTAATCATGGAGTTTTTAGTTGTTGAATAATGAAGACATCTTTTACATGTTCCGCCTCCACAAGTTGGATTCTCTGGAGATGTAAAGGCTTGAAAGTTTTTTATTAAAATATAATGTTGATTATTTTCATGTTCCAAGATTAAAAGATATATCTCCCTGTCTCCTAGGCCCTGTATCTCATAGTCAGAAATATAAATTGGAATAATATCTCTGTATCCATGTCCCCATCCTTTAACATGTTCATAAATATTAAGTTTAAGATTATTTAGTCTTTCAAATTCTGGAATGTCTTTTAGTTTCATTGGATGCGTGAATCCCCCAGGGAATATTAATTCATTTTCATATTCTTTGTATTTTGAAACTCTTTGAGGGTTTTCAGCTTGAGGATGTAAATGTGCAAGTATTGACCACATGAAACATTTGTTATCCTTATTCTGTACGTTTATAACATTTCTAGATTTAAAGGGTGTAGGAATATAGGATTTAGGATTAGGTGGTAATCCCCTCCAGTAATCAATTACTAAAGATTGGAAGCTATGAAATACTAAGTTTGAATCTCCTAATTCATTTTCAACCTCTTCTTGTTTTGCTTCTACTGCTTGAATTATTTCTTTGATGCTTTTATTAAATCCTCTAGTTGAAAATAAATATTTAAAAGGCATTGGGATTTCAACATCTAAAGGAATTGTGTTTTCTGGTCCTTGGCCTACCGGTCCTCTCCAGTATTTTGCTTTTATTGTGATTTTATATTTTATAACATTATACCTTGATGTTTTATAATTTTTTAAAGCTTCACAGAAAGAATCTTTTATATTTTTTTTATTTCTCTTTATGTATTCTCCAGGGGTTGCAGGTCCATTAATTTTTAATTTAAATTCATCTATGTGATTAAAATTGTCCCAGTTGTATTTTTCTCTTTCAAGATGATCAGGTTCTCCTTCTGAATGACATTCTTCCTCGTCGTCGTCAGAATGCCCTTCAGAATGTCTTTCATTAGTTTCTTTTATGTGTTCTTTTTAATGTTTTAAATAGTAGAAATTCATTTTTGTTGAAAAGTTGCAATGAGGGCATGTAAATACTTCTCTAAGTTTTCCGATACAATTTTCAAAATGTTTATTATATCCTGAATGCAGATATCTTCCTTTACATTTAGGAAAGAGTTTAGAATTTGTGTCATTAAGATTATTTTCTTTTAGTAAGTGAGCCTTCGACTTACAGTGGGACATTAATCCTGTTTTATTTTTAAAAACTTTATTGCAAATATTACAGTTCATTTTTAGAATAAATTTTTTTATTGGATCCTATGTTTTCTATTTTTAGATTTTTATTTTTTTATTTTTTATTTTTTATTTTTTTATTTTTTTATTTTTATTTTTTTATTTTTATATTACCAAGACCTGTATTCACCAAGACCTGTATTCACCGAGACCGCAGGATTGCGAGACAACAATCACCGAGACCCGAGACCTGTAGACATGCAAGTAGTGGGGATATATCCCTAACGACCACAGGCTGATTTACGTTTTTCATAGCTTTATCGGTGTTTTTTTTCGGTTTTGTTGCATTAATTCCATATTTTTTAAATCTTGCGAAATAGAGGAAAATAAAAAATGTGCGTTTTTAAGCGTTTTTAGCGTTTTTTTGTGCGTTTTTAGGGGCAAAATGGCTATAAAAGATGAAAACAGTGGGAGGCCTGTGGTCGTTAGGGATATATCCCCACTACTTTTATGAATATTTAAGTAAATAATAATAAAACATCGAAAATAAAATAATAAGAACTTCGCAAATAATAATAATAATAATAATAATAATAATAATAATAATAATAATAATAATAATAATAATAATAATAATAATAATAATAATAATAATAATAATAATAATAATAATAGTAATAATAATAATAATAATAATAATAATAATAATAATAATAATAATAATAATAATAATAATAATAATATTGATAAAAACTTTGAAAATAATTTGAAAATAATTCTTTGAAAATAATACGTTGCAAAATATTCGATGAAAAATTCCTGAAATAATCATGAAAATGTTGAAAATCGTGAAAATATTGAAAATGTAGAAAATTATTAAAATAATCATGCAAATGATGAAAATGTTGAAAATCATGTAATTGACGTAGAAATTAAGTTTTATGAATATTTAAGTAAATAATAATAATGAAACTTCTAAATTAAAATAATAATTAGAACTTTGCAAATAATAAAAATAATAATAATAATAATTCTTTGAAAATAATTCTTTGAAAATAATACTTTGAAAAATATTTGATGAAAATGTTCCTGAAATAATCATGAAAATGCTGAAAATCGTGAAAATATTGAAAATGTAGAAAATTATGAAAATAATGAAAATTATTAAAATATTCATGCAAATTATGAAAATGTTGAAAATCATGAAATTGACGTAGAAATAAAGTTTGATGAATATTTTCAATAATAATCATAATAATAATAATATTAATAATACAACTTTGTAAATAATAATAATAATAATAATAATAATAATAATAATAATAATAATAATAATAATAATAATAATAATAATAATAATAATAATAATAATAATAATAATAATAATAATAATAATAATAATAATAATAATAATAATAATAATAATAATAATAATAATAATAATAATAATAATAATAATAATAATAATAATAATAATAATAATAATAATAATAATAATAATAATAATAATAATAATAATAATAATAATAGTAATAATAAGAACTTTGAAAAAACTGTTTGAAAATAAGCTAACGGAAATATTACTTTGAAAAATATTTGATGAAAATGTTCATGTAACTAATGAAAATGTTCCTGAAATAATAATGAAAATATTGAAAATTATTAAAATATTCATGCAAATGATGAAAATGCTGAAAAGCATGAAATGGACGTAGAAATTAGGTTTTATGAATATTTGCAAATTATAATAATAATAAGAAGAAGAATTTTCAAAATAACTTTCAAAATAACTTTAGAAATATTAATAATAATAATAATAATAATAGTAATAATAGTAACAAGATATATAGCTCATTCGAAAGGTCTTGGATTGAGCTTTAAAATGAGCTATCAATGAATAATTTTCGTTGGCGGGTACTTTGAAAAAATTAAAAATAAAATAATAATATTTTTAAAAATAATAATATGACCTTGATGACTCATCGCGATGACTCATATGACCTTGGGAATGACCTTGGATGAGTCATGCGACCTTGAAAATGACCTTGATGAGTCATAGCATGACTCAGATGACCTTGAAAATGACCTTGAAAAATTTTGATGAGTCATGGTATGAGTCATATGACCTTGAAAAATTTTGATGAGTCATAGTATGAGTCATATGGCCTTGAGAAAATTTTTTCAAGGTCATATGAGTCATCCTATGAGGCATATGACCTTGAAAATGACCTTGATGAGTCATAGGATGAGTCAGATGAACTTGGAAAATTTTTTCAAGGTCATATGAGTCATCATATGAGTCATACGACCTTGAAAATGACCTTGATGAGTCATATAATGAGCCATGGTCTTTGTTTCAATGACCTTGAGAAATTTGATGAGTCATCGGATGAGTCATGGTCTTTGTTTCAATGACCTTGATGAGTCATATGTCTTTGTTTAAAAAAATGTACTTTTAGACTTAGCATATTTTTGAAAAATTTTACGACCGGGGGGTGGGGTGGGGTGGGGGTACTGTGCTAGCGGTGCCCTGTGCCAGCGGTGCCCAATCCATAGTACTAGTCATGGTCTTTGTTTAATTGACCTTGAAAATTTTGATGAGTCATCGGGTGAGTCATGGCCTTTGTTTCAATGACCTTCATGAGTCATATGTCTTTGTTTAAAATTTGACCTTGAAAAAAAAATTTTTAAAAATTTTCCTGTCGGGGGTGGGGGGGGGGGGTACTGTGCTAGCGGTGCCCTGTGCTAGCGGTGCCCTGTGCCAGCGGTGCCCAATCCATCTACTCCAAAGGGATGTGAATTGGAAACATCAGATCGAGCTTAATGTGAAATGTAGAGAGGAGTGCGATAAGGCAATTCAACAAGCCAAACAGGAAACCGAAATAATAAAACGATGTTTCGAAGAAAATGAAGCAAATTTGAGAGCGGAAATTGAGAAGCTAAAAGCGCTTGAAAGAACCCAACGATTGGAAAAGGAATTGGACGAAATGATAGAAAACGAAAGTAGATTAACGTTTTTGTTGGATGAAGAAATAAACATCTCAACGGAATTGCGGGAGGAAGTGAATCGGTTAAGAAGACAACCACCAATATTATTAATGCCACTCTACCCGTTCCCGTTGCAAGTGCCACAGCCTGCCGAAGTCACAGCAGATGAAGGCTTCGAAGAAAGTAACGAACAAAATAACGCAACATGGATTTAGTAGAAGGGAGATGTTGCCTGTAAATAAGAAAAAAAAAAAAAAAAAAATCATAAAACCAAAACCAAATAGAAATTACAAAACCAAAAATTCAAAATAAAAAGAAGACGAAAGGAAATATGATGTGTATATTTTTGTAGATATGAATTATTTAAAAGAAAGAGAATCAACGAGTAACGGAGGAAAGTCAATTGACCAACCTGAACAAAGCCAGAATACGATACCAATCAAACAAGAACCGATGAAACATTATAGTAATAAATGGAGAGTCAGCAAGAAGTTGTTCAAAACAAAAATTGCAAATCAAAATGTAGAGATTACGAGATTGAGACAGCATATTGTTCAATCAAGACGATTAATAAACACTGTCAGGCAAGAAATTTTGAGGGAAATAAATGAATCGAAACGAAAAGAGACGGAAAATAAAAACCTGAGACAAGAGATAGTGGAATTGAGAGCTCAGGCATTAATCGAAGATTATTGGAAATCAGAAACAAGGTAGTACAAGAAGATTGTAAATATCAATCAAGTTTATATCGAACAATTAGAAGCACAATACGCTTATGCAAAAACGAGAATGCGAGAAAGTAAACGAGTCAAGAAGAGAAATGCAAAACTCAAGGAAGAGATCAAGGAACAAAGAGAGGAAACAGAAAAACAATGGAAGTTGAAAGAAAATTACCAGAGAATTTTAAATCAAAAACGACGAAGCATGCAAACACTGCAGACGACAATGACCATCAAACAGAGAAAATGGAAAAGTAAAGAGAAGCAATTACAAGAAATACCAGAATTAAAGAGACAGTTGATAGCAACGCAACTAAAAGCGCTCCAACACAAGGAAAGAATGTGAAGCATTATCAAATGAAGGGTCGAGAACTTCTCCCCTTAAGCCTTAGCCGGCCTTGTAATGAATAATAAAATTTTGATTTTTTTTTTAGAATGAACGAGTTGAGCAAAAGACGAGCACCTGAACCTCCCGTAAAATTAAGGGATGAGGTCGGTGACTCCCAATAAACGAGACAAAATAACTGTGTAAATAAATTGTAAATAAAGCCAAGTAATTATTATTAACGTATATGTATATGTAAAGATGAGAAGCCTAATCGTGGTGATGATTATAATGACAATGCCAAGAATCCTGCAAGCTGAAGAATCAATGATTAGATGCCACAAAGAATTCCCATACCGTAGAGAAGATAGCACATGTAGTAGCTTTAAATCAATCTGCGAAAAACCCAATGAGGAATGCGAACAAATCAAGTTACAATGTTCGCAATGTCCACAAACAACTGAAAGTTCGACGGAAATGCAAATGGCTCAGACAATAAAAACAATATTAGAACAAGAAATGAAAGTTATCAGAACCCAGATAACAACACTAGCCAAACAATGTCAAAATCAGAAATCAAAGAGAGAATCCCAAACAGATCCAGCCGCAATGAGAATGATGGTAATAATATTAGAGGAAATAAAACAACAGGTAACAACAGCCGCCAATGGACGTTCAAGCAATTGCGAAATAGTAGTAAAATCGTTAGAGGAAATGAGAGGAAAAATAATTTCCACCATCAAAGAGGAACCCAGCATTAAAAATGAGGTAACGAAAACCTTGAAAGAAATGACAAGGGAAATCCTAACTACCATAAACAAAAACCCAACGAACTCCGAGAAGATGATTAAAACCCTAGAGGCAATAAAGAAAGTTGTCACCTCGGAAGAAAACAAATTCAACAAACCCGAAAAATCAGAAATGGCGGATACAACCCAATTAAAAGAAATTATGAATAAACCCAAAGTAATAGAACCGAGAGAGTCTGAATCCCTCACAATATTGATCCTATTAGCGGCGAGCCTAATGATAAACATCACCGTACTGAGCCTGATTGCACTCAAACCCAATTCCAGCAAAGAAAGAAACAAAACCCTCAAACTAAAAGAACAATCAAGGAGTATTCGTATCCCAATGGAAGAACAGCTACTCCAAACAACGAACCAACCAAGATATTTCAAATCCTCCCCAAACATTGAAACCAGAGCCGTCATCGAGACGAGATCCCGAACAACAGAGTTCTATTAATATGACATCATGACAGTAAAAACATTTCGCGACATTATAAACGATAAATCATCCTGATCGAACAATTGATTGCAAAGACTGAGACTACGATTAATGACATTGATTCTTGAGCATGATAATTTTAATTTTTATGTGGACCGACCTCGGTCGTTCTTTTTCTTCATCTTTCAACCCATCTGTAAAATGTAGTGTATTAGTAGCATTTTTTATGTATGTGGGTATTGAGGTCACGACCCTGTAGCTCGTGGACCCAATTTGCATGTAGGCACTTGTAATATAGTGCAAGTATTCTGAAAATAATTTTCTTCATCTTATGATTTAAATTGCGGGTCGCAATTTTATGGGTCCCCGAGTGTTTTATGTTGGGCTAGAACTGATTTCTAGACCCAAACTTATAATTGTGACTGAAACGTGTAGGTACACAACATGCAAAAAGCAAGAAGTATAGTTAAATATTAAAAACTACACCAAATAAACAATAGTAATTAAAGGAAAAAACAACAAAAACCTAAAACACAGAAATTAAATAAAAATTATACAAAAGCAAGAAGTTATGCAAAATCTAACTCAAAAATAACCAAATAAACATAGAAATTACAAAATGCAAACTCGAATAACTTAAAAGACGATAAAAACAGTAAAAAGATTCCAGAAAAACCCAGAACATTCTATAAAAATGGCGATGACTATCACAAAAGTCATCTAGAACAACAAAACTTAGGGAAAATAAATAAATTAGTATTAAAAATAAAAAATCTTAAAAAAGAAATTCATAAAAACACCAGTTAGAATAAAAATTAAATTAAAAGTAAAATAGAATGTTCTGGAACCGTTCCAAATCCATCATGGACGTCAAATTAACGAAAAATAATTAATAAATAAAAATATAAAAATAAAAAAAAAATTATGGCACAAAAATTCCCATTAAAAATATCAAAATCGTAAAATAGAAAATTCTGGAATAAAAAGAATTCGAGTTTGTTTTAATGCATCAATACATACACGTGTACAAAATAGGTATATATACTGACACGTTTCAGTCAGAATTAATCATTTTTTATGCCAAATTTTGAACAAAACTTTTCCAATCTACATAGTGAGTATATATGATTGAATTTTTATTATTATTATGTAGTTATGATTTATTTAAGATTAAAGTAATCCCATGTTTGATTTTTTTTTTAAATTTTTTTTTGATGTACGAATGTTCAACGGCGTACTGGTATTCCTGCGTCGTTGTTCAGTCCTGCATCCAATTTATTAAAATTTATAGTACATGCACACATACATTATTTATATTATATTAATCTCTTAATATATGGCTCTTTTTGTTCGGGTCCTTCGGAGGTCGAACTACTTCATGGTCCTGCCATGGAGTTAGGTCGAGGAAAACCTCCGTCTGACTCTTCGTATTTATTTAAGGTCAGCCGTAAATGGTTGACTTAGCACACAACACTAAGGTTTGTGGAAGTGGTCACAGTGGGGCCATGGAAGCAATATTCTTCCCGACTCATTGCGTAATATACAATTAAATTCAACATTTAAAATCATGAACAATCATTCTACCCTAAGGTTCTAATTTGAGTAGAACTCGTACCTAAAATTACACAATTTTGCACTCACATTAATGTAGTTAGTTGATCCATAATAGTGATTTCAATTATACTTGGACATATGCCGAACCAGATTTTGTAATAGGAATTTTTGATAAAGCAATAGAAATACGAGAGGTATTCGGCATACGTACAGGTATAACTTAATCTAGATAGGCTAATTTCGAAGTAAATATAGGTATTTTAAATCCAACCCCCACTTGAAATTGTTCATTAAGGGATGAATACTTAGTTACAATTTTAGAAATATTTATAAGATCTTAGATATATTTATATTGATGTAGATCATTAATGGAAAATCCCGATCAGGAATTATAGATTTTTGTATAGGGAATCGTTATAACTAATGACACCTAGATGTGGAACTTCAGGAATATAGTTTAAGAATAGTTACCAACAAACTTGAAAAACATTTTAGAAAAATTGTGACGATCCCACAAAAGTAACTTGTAAAAAGTCATGTAAAGCCGACTAAAAATTCATAAATTGTAAAGTATAATATTATAAATTATGAAATATAAACTTCAAAAATATAAAATATAAAGTCATAAATTATTAAATTACAAACTATAACATATATAATTGGAAATTATAAAGAATAAATTTGTAAATTGGAGAATGAAAAATTTTAAATTAGAAACGGACATTTATAAATTCCAAAAAGTACCTTCTAAATCATAGAATAGGAGCCTCTAAAATAGGAAATGTAACCTTCGAATTGCACCATATACAATTATACTACGATCATTATTATTATTAACCCTAATATTATTGTTATTATTGCTAATATTACCATCATTATTACTATTCTTCTTATTATCCCTAGTATTATTAATATTATTATTATTATTATTATTATAATTACTATTATTATTATTATTATTATTATTATTATTACTATTATTATTATTATTATTATTATTATTATTATTATTATTATTATTATTATTATTATTATTATTATTATTATTATTATTATTATTATTATTACTAATATTATTATTATTATTATTATTATTATTATTATTATTATTACTATTATTATTATTATTACTATTATTATTATTATTATTATTACTATTATTATTATTACTAATATTATTATCGTTACTATTATTGTTATTATTATTGCTATTGTTATCATTATTCAGGCTACTATTACTCTTATTATTACTATTATTATCATTCTTATGATTATTATTACTATTACTACTATTATTATTAATATTATTATTATGATTATTATTATTCTTATTATTATTATTATGATTGATATTATTATTATTATTTATCTTGTTATCATTATTATCATCATTACGACCATTATTATTATCGTTACCATGGTTATTATTGTTATCCCTGTTGTTGCTATTAGTACTATTAACGATAAGTTATATACGACTTGACTATTATTATTACTAATATTGCCCTTAATATATATAATTTAATTGTAGATATATATATATATATATATATATATATATATATATAAATATTATACTGATTATATATTATCATTATTAACAACTATTACTACTTATCAAAACCAATATCCCAATCTGATATCGATTTTAGGATTTCCCCAATAAATTAAATTTAGAAACCACTCTTTGAGCCAAATCAGAGGGATCAGAATTCTGAAAAACTATTTTTAGCAACACCCCCCCCCCCCCCTCTGGAAGAATGTTACCATTAATCCAAGCCACCGAGGGATATGACTGAGGGGGTATGATCCACTACATAAGTCCACACCAAATGAGTAAGCAAATATCTAATCGTTATTAAATGAAAGAAACAACAGAATTTTACAATTTTATTCGAACAGTAAATTACCACGCACAATGTGTCTTGAATACCGAATCCTGATTACGGACCAAGAATCGTAGGGCGAGTTCCAGAAGCCGAATCCTCGATAACTCCAGCTGGGAAAAATAATCATCAAATTGTCCCTGAATTAGGTATATAAGATCAAGAAATAGGTTACCCCAAATGAATACACGATGATCTTTCCACTTATAACGAATACAACCAAGGGAAGAGTAAGTGAGCAAGAGACTGAGCTCGTCACTAGTACCCTTCGCCTGGCGTAACCGCATTTAGTGGAAATATTCATAATTACCTAAAATTACCTAAAAAATTCTAAAATTACAACTTACAAAATTTAAATTACCAACTAGTGGTAAATAAATGCCGAATGATTGAAATAATAATTTAAAACAAAACCATTTTTTTGGAGATTTTCGGTTCGGGTATGAAGTTTCCAACGTTAACACTTAACTTTAATCAATTTTTCTTTAATTTACCTAATTAAAAAGTATATCAATAAATTAAATAAAATTTGGTTATGTTAGAAGTATTTATATTAATTATAATAAATTTAGTAGTTAAGTAGCATTGATTTTAAATAAGATAATTTCGGTATGTTTTGTTGGGACATCTATCTACAAGTCACAGTGATCATGCATGGGTATTAATATTTATGTTACAGACATGTCTCAATCCAGCTCTAGCAGTGACGAGGGTACTGACCAGCAGACGATCACCCGTCTCCGGACCCGGTACATCTGGTACCATATACATCGGTGGGGTCAGGGACGGGACCTGGACTGCGCAGATAGAGTAATCCGGACGGGCCCCGAAGTAGATGCCCCGGCGTGGGTGAAGGTGGAGCCGGAGAATAACCGGTTACAGGAGGCCCGAGATCAAGCGGCCTGGGAGGTGGAAGCCGCTCAGATGCGACTCAAGAAGATCGAGTTAAAAATCCGGGCAGAAAGGGAGGGAGTGCCCTTGGAGGAGTTAGAGGAGGCCACGGTACCCCCGAGAAAAAGAGGGAGGCTCCGCAAACACCAAGCGTGATTATCAGACTACAAATAACTTATTTTAGTCATTATATCTATAGCACTGCTAGCTTCTAATGTGTATTATTTAAATAAAGGAAATTTTTCTTTTTTGGAGTCTTGCAATTCATATGGTAAATTGAATAAGTGCAATAAGGTCGTAACCGGAAATGCTAACGTTAATAAATAATTTACCTTTTCATTCTATTCGATATGAAGGAAACTGACAACTGTTGTGTTTTAGTGTACAGGTTACTGGAAAATCTCCGGAAGGATCGGGAGCAGGCCCAACAATGTGCGGACGAACTCCGGGTCCGAGTGGACAAATTGAAAGGAAAATGTCGGGAGTTCGAAGGGACCTGGTTTAGTCCCGAAGCTATGAGGAAGAAAACAGCCCAGATCCTCCAGCTGCAAACGCAGGCCGCTCAGGACCAAATGGAGATTCGCGCCCTGAAATTGCAGGTGCGGGCGCTCGAGACCGAACGGAACGAGCGGTTTGTGCAAGAATCTGCAGCAAGACAAATACGGCCATTGACCGTGGAACTCGCGGCAATATATCCCCCAGCCGCCGAAAATAAGCCCAAAAGAAAACGGCTTGGACGAAACATCCGCGAAAAATTAAAGAAAGCCAGACTGGCTGAGTACGAAAGGCAAGCGGGTTCGTCGCAAACATCTACGACGGGATTAACCGGCCCCACCAACCGGTCGAGTTGAACTTTTTTGCCGTGTTATTTATTTTTGTAGTGTGTTTTATATGCGGTGTAGTACTAAAATAATGTTTCTTTTGCTTATTGTTGAAATAATATATATTTTGTAGCGTTAAAATACTGTCTGGTATATTTGGTGATTGTCTGGGAAACGAGAGCTTGTGTGTAAGGTTGGGAAAACAGTTTTGATAAAGGGACCTGAGAAATCGGACACACACCTTCTATCGGTAGTCCGTGAACCCATGGAGTACTCGACAATTATAGTGCTTTGATGCGCTCACTTTTTGCGAGTACTCAACCCTTGGTACAGTACCAACGTTGATTACTCAACGGGTACCAAGCGGAAAAACAATGTTGTATGTTGGGTTACGCTGGTAACAACACTTAATCATTCGACCACCTGTAACCCACCACAACTTTAAATTATTTTTTTTCTTTATTTAAGTGGAGAATGACAAAAGTTTAGAAATATGGACTTAAAACATCGACAACAACTAATTGATCTTTATTGGAAGAAATCTATCGATTGATTTTAATTAGTAATTAAATCGGTTGAATATTGGTAAAAATGATCATTTGAAGAAATATATTTTATTGAATGGATAAATTTAATATTTCAATTGGACCTAATATTTATTTTAAATTTCGAGTACAGTGATTTACAAAAATTTAATTATAACCGGTTTTATATTTTATAAATTATTTAGGGTTAATGACCAATTTATTTTACATGTTTTATAGGGAAATATTCGTGATAATAGGAATTAGTAATTTAAAAGGATTTTAAGGATATTTATCGATAAAATACTAATCTTTAAAGATAATTTGTCATTTGAATGAATTTACTGGTTTGTTAGTTTTCTAGTCTCTTGGAATTTAATGATAATTATTTTTATTGTAGATTGATGACATTGATAATTTTAATGAATTTATACTGATTTTTTGAATATTTTGAGCATTCAGTCAATCAATTTGAGTACATGTATTACTTTTACAAAAATAATTAAAATTAATTTTATTTCAATTAATTTATTCAATCTAAATCAATTATTTATTAGATCTTATTCAAAATTTTTATTAATTTATTATCTTAGTTGATTCAACTTGAATTATCAATATTTTTTTTATTTACTGGATGATTAATGATTAGAATTCTTTCTTGTCCATTAATTATATTTTTTTATTTAGTATGTTTTGAATAATTTAAATTTTTACAATTATTTAATCAATTTTTACCAAGTTAATGATGTCTTGAGTTCAATTAATTTTTCATCCAATTTTTCAAGTGAAGAGTATTTACTTTTAAAGATCAATTTGTTAATACATAGTTGATATCTGATTGACTTTTTAGATTTTGATAAGAAGATAGTGTATGCGATGAAGAATATTTTTTATTTAATTGCTATTATTTTTATGTGTGGTTAGTTGATTGTTGGTACTTGGTATCTAGTTGTCGGTATCTTGTATTTGGTAGTTGGTACAGTGTTGTTAATTTCTCGATGGGTTTTGATGGTGGTTGTTAGTAACTAGTTGTAAGTATCTAGTTGTAAGTGTTTAGTATTTAGTTGTTTGAGACCTGGTTGTTAGTACTTAGTATCTAGTTAATGAGTAGGTGGTGGTTGAGTGTGACCAATATTGCAAGTGAAGAGGATTTTCTTTTGAAGATCTATTTGTTAGTACATAGTTGTTGGTTGTTAGTACATGTTCGTAAGTTACTGGTTGTTGGTACTAAGTTGTTGGTATATTGTACTTGGTAGTTGGTACAGTGTTGTTTACTGATTGTTGTTATATAGTTGTATGTTGATAATGCTTAGTAGCTGGTTGATGTTGGTTGTAAGTGTTTAGTATTTAGTTGTTTGAGACCTGGTTGTTAGTACTTGGTAGCTAGTTAATGGGTAGGTGGTGGTTGAGTGTTACCAATACCCTTACGACTAGTACCCTTATGACTAATACCCTTACGACCAGTACCTTTATGACCAGTACCCTTAGGGGGTCAAAACATCCTGTCGGATAAACTCAGAGTATATATAATAAAACTGATCAACAATAAGTATTTATTGAATGCAATTTTTACATTGCAATAATAAGTCAGTAGTTATCATTTAAAAGAAGATTGTTTTGTAAATTAGAATTCATTAGTCTTTCATTGTAATTTAAATTATTTTGAATTTCACGTGGCGTTTTAAAGTGATTGAGTTATGGATTTTGATGAAAATCAACATTTTTGTTAAATTTGAAAAGTTTTTTCTACTGATTGTAATTAAAATTATTATAGAAGCTGTATAAAAAAAATATTAATTTAAAAAGCATTTCATAAAATACAATAAAGAATATTTAGTTGATTGTAAGTAGTTAGTTGTAAGTATGTGGTTGTTTGAGAGTTAGTTAGTACGTGGTATCATGTTGAAAGTATTTGGTACTTATTTGTTAGCACCTAGTTAAAAATATTTAGTGACCGATTGTTGGTAACTGTTGAATTATTATTATTATTTTTATTAATATTATTATTATTATTATTATTATTATTATTATTATTATTATTATTATTATTATTATTATTATTATTATTATTATTATTATTATTCCATTTAAATTTTCATTAAAAATTACATTTCTCAAAAAAGTTGGTGGTTATTCAATCTTTTGATAATAAATTTAAAAGTCTTAGTTTAATTTACTTATTACATTACTTATTTAAAAATTATTACTTTAATTTACTCATTTAGCTTTAATTTAAAATTTAAACCATTGTTTTCTTTAATTTTAAATTTTGAACCTTAATTTACTTATTTAAAATTTTTAACTTTAATTTACTTATCCTTAATTTACCTAAATATTCTTTATTTCTTAATTTTAAAATTAGACATTAATTTACTTATTTAACCAATAATTTCATGTGGTCATCTGGTTATAAGTACTTGGTATCTAGTTGACAGTGCTTAGTACTTGGTATCTAGTTGTTAGTACTTGATTGATAATGCTTAGTACCTGGTTGTTGTTGGTTGTAAGTACTTGGTAGGTGGTTGTATGTACTTGGTAAGTGGTAGTTAGTTGTTAGCTGGTTGTTAGTAATTGGTAGCTAGTTAATGTGTAGGTGGTTGTAGGTACTTGGTATCTAGTTGTTAGTATCTAGTTGTAGGTAACTGGTTGTTAGTAACTAGTTGTAAGTACTAGGTAGCAGGTAACTGGTTGTAAGTACTTGGTAACAGGTAGTTAGTAACTAGTTGTAGGTATCTGGTTGCAAATACATGTTCGTAAGTTACTGGTTGTTGGTACTAAGTTGTTGGTTTGTTGTTGAATTATTATTAAAATTTGTCTTTGAAAAATATTTCATAAAAATTTCCATTAAAAATTAGCATTGAAAAATATTTCATAAAAATCTCCATTAAAAATTAACTTAAAAAATTATTCCATAAAAATTTCCATTAAAAATTACCATTGAAAAATATTTCATAAAAATTAACTTAAAAAATTATTTCATAAAAATTTTCATTAAAAGATTTCAATTCTCAAACACCTATTATTTCAACTTTTGTTAATAAATTTAAAAATCTTACTTTAATTTACTTATTACATTACTTTAATTTACTTATTTAAAAATTATTACTTTAATTTACTTATTTAAAATTTTTTACCATTGATTACTTAATTTTAAAATTTGGACCATTATTTACTTTAATTTAATATTTTAGAACCTAAATTTACTTTAATTCAAAAATTTGGACCATAATTTACTGTAAATCAATTTTTAGAACCATAATTTACTTTAATTTAATTTTTTAGGACCATTATTTACTGTAATTTAAAAATTTGGACCATTATTTACTTTAATTTAAAAATTTTGAACCTTAATTTAGTTATTTGAGCCCATTCATTACTTTAATTCAAAAATCTGAGCTCATAATTTACTTTAATTCAAAAATTTGGACCATAATTTACTGTAATTTTAAAATTTGGACCATTATTTACTGTAATTCAAAAATTTTGACCATTATTTACTTTAATTTAATTTTTTAGACCCATAATTTACTGTAATTCAATTTGCTTTATTTTTAAAAATTTACCATGTTTTTTAGTGTAGACCACCTTTTTCTATTGAAATTCTCAGGACCAAGGAGACCCACCTTAATTTAATTCGAAAAATCCATGCTTTTTTATTGATAGTTGGATTTTTGTATTGAAAATATCCTGAGACCTTAAATTGCCACTCTTTTTTTAGTGTAGATCACCTTTTTCTATTGAAAATATCCTGAGACCTTAAATTACCATGCTTTTTTAGTGTATACTGCCTTTTTGTATTGAAATTCTAAGGACCAAGGAGACCCACCTTAATTTAATTCGAAAAATCCATGCTTTTTTATTGATAGTTGGATTTTTGTATTGAAAATATCCTGAGACCTTAAATTGCCACTCTTTTTTTAGTGTAGACCACCTTTTTCTATTGAAAATATCCTGAGACCTTAAATTACCATGCTTTTTTAGTGTATACTGCCTTTTTGTATTAAATTCTAAGGACCATTGAGACCCACCTCACTATAGTGTAATAAATCCTTGGCTTTTTTATTGGTAGTCGGATTTTTGTATAGAAAAAAATTTTTTGTATTGAAAATCCCAGGACCATCGAGACCCCCTCACTATAGTCTGAAAAATCCATGCTTTTTTAGTGTAGACCAGCTTTTTGTATTGAAAAAAATTTTTTGTATTGAAAATCCCAGGACCATCGTTTTTGTATAGAAAAAAATTTTTTGTATTGAAAATCCCAGGACCATTGAGATCCACCTCACTATAGTGTGATAAATCCTTGGCTTTTTTAGTGGTAGTCGGATTTTTGTATAGAAAAAAATTTTTTGTATTGAAAATCCCAGGACCATCGAGACCCCCTCACTATAGTCTGAAAAATCCATGCTTTTTCAGTGTAGACCAGCTTTTTGTATTGAAAAAAATTTAATGTATTGAAAATCCCAGGACCATCGTTTTTGTATAGAAAAAAATTTTTTGTATTGAAAATCCCAGGACCATCGAGACCCCCTCACTATAGTCTGAAAAATCCATGCTTTTTTAGTGTAGACCAGCTTTTTGTATTGAAAAAAATTTTTTGTATTGAAAATCCCAGGACCATCGTTTTTGTATAGAAAAAAATTTTTTGTATTGAAAATCCCAGGACCATCGAGACCCCCTCACTATAGTCTGAAAAATCCATGCTTTTTCAGTGTAGACCAGCTTTTTGTATTGAAAAAAATTTAATGTATTGAAAATCCCAGGACCATCGTTTTTGTATAGAAAAAAATTTTTTGTATTGAAAATCCCAGGACCATCGAGACCCCCTCACTATAGTCTGAAAAATCCATGCTTTTTTAGTGTAGACCAGCTTTTTGTATTGAAAAAAATTTTTTGTATTGAAAATCCCAGGACCATCGTTTTTGTATAGAAAAAAATTTTTTGTATTGAAAATCCCAGGACCATCGAGACCCCCTCACTATAGTGTGGAACAATTGCGTAATAAAATCGTGGAACAAAAAAAATCGTGGAACAGGGGGGGGGGTACACTAACCCTAACCCCCCCAATTGTTCCAGCGGGCTCCTAACTACCTACTACTATAGAAAAGGTAGACAGATTTCTTTTAATCTGAAAGCAGCAAAAAAGATGGAAGGAATGGAAAAGTACGGGTTATTACGTGCTCTACAAAATATTTTAACTAAGAAAGAAGTTATTTCAATATTTTTATTTTTTATAATGATATTTTCCATTTGAATGAATTTTTTCAATAATGTATCTTTTTCTTTTAAAACATTACAAAAGCCTTTACATATATACAAAAAATTCACCTTCAGTGAAGTCACTGCTAATACGGGCTCTGTTCAATCTTGATTTGTTACTACTCCGAAAATAATTAATAATAGAAAATACTCTTTCAGTTGTCACATTATTATCCGATAAAGACTATGAAAAGTCATTGAAATATTTTATAGGAATATGCTCATCTTTAAAATATTTATTTATTTCTAATTTTGAGTTAATTAGTGTACAAGTTAACTGCTTTTAGCAGCTTCTATTTTGTAATTCTGTATTTTACTTCAAGCAGTATTACACTCAATTTCAATGAATAAAACTTCAAACATCATTGTGAAAAGAAGAATAGTAATATATGAATTGTTTCAAATTTAGAAATTTGTAGCACTAATTATTACATAATCAGAATTGCCGGGATTATAATAAGATCACCGAATCCAAGAATTTACTACAGTTCTTTTATTACTGAATGTAAATTTGATCTTGAAGATCTTTCAAACTTACATCAAAATATTCATCAAATATTTTCACCATTAACCTTTATTCATAACTTATTTTACCTTTTATTTTTAAATATAAATTAATTTTTATTGGAATCTAGTAAAAATAGAACATTTCGTAGCAAAATTTGTTACTTTGACAGTTATTTTTTTTAATTAAAAAAAGTCAGTTAATAAAGTAATATTTATCTATTATGAATGAAAATTATAGTAATTATTTTTAAAATTAATTTTAACTTGTAAAATCAAAAAAAAAATCGAATAAAGTTTAAATAAAATAAAATATTTTCGTTAAATAAATCGAAACTATTTATCACACTTTGCCAAATGTAAACAAATATTTACCTTAATATTGTTTTAATTACTATAATTAATTCCGCTTCGAAATAATTTTGGGAATCATAGTTTATATTTAAAAACAAAATTCCGAAGAAAATTTAAATTATAATTACAATATAATATAATATAATATAATATAATATAATATAATATAATATAATATAATATAATATAATATAATATAATATAATATAATATAATATAATATAATATAATATAATGTAAATTATTTATGATTACAGTGAAATTATTGTGGATTTCACATTAATCGAAAAGTTTATTTTAATTGGAAATCTTTCAGCACAAAAGCGACCAAATATCCTCACTTCAACTCTCCATTAAGATTATATATTATCTACTATTTTCCCTTCTAATAGTGTTTCCAAATTGCTCCATGTGCGTTTTATTTTTTAAAAAAATGATTAATTATACAATTTATTTACCTTAAAATATGCTGGTGTATATTTTTATAAAATAATAATTCATATATTAGTTAATTGTAAAGAAGAGAACCTATTAATATGAATAAAATATAAAATCTGTTAATGTCAATTAGTACAAAATTATAATTGTTTTACATTATTTTTGATTGACATATTCGTCAGTGTTTTCAACTAGAAGTTTACTGTAATTAATGGAGAAAATTCTCCAGAATTCTTTTGAAATTCTATGTCAATGTTGATAAACTGGCTTGTAATCTAGCAAAATGATGGGTTCCCAAATCGAGCAAAATATTAATAAATGTTCCAAGAAGAATGCAGTCCAAATTTTATGGGAATTAATAGATTTTCAATGACTTTATACTAATAAGAAATAATTAACAGTTAAGGAAAATGTCAAAATAAACAAATTTTTATTTAATAAATTTCTATTCACGCTAAGAACAAGAGAATAAAAATTAATAACCGATATTGTAATTCCATTAAAACTCAAGACAATTTCAATAACATTTTCTTCTTTCACCTAGCCTTTATATATAAGTTTTCTCGCTGTCAATTTTGTCGTTATCCATTGCCACCTTTTTCATTAGTTTACAATTAAAATAACTTCTATAACACCTTTAATGAACAAAATCTGTAAATTTATTAATTATAAAAATTGAAATTGCAATGAAAATTGCAATATTACTAAAAATGATTTCTACTTGTCTAAAATCTAGACGAAGAACATTTGCAATTTTACACATGCATTAATATTGTCTTGAAGTGAAATGGGAGTTTTTAAAGTGTTTCATAGAATAAAAAAAATATTTGTTAAATAAATTCGCATTATTACTCTCTCTATATTAATTCCACTTTGTATGTATGTTTGAATGTTTATATAAACCACGCAAATCTCGCGATGGCAAATTAACCCACTTCCCCTAATCGGATACAGCTGAAATTTGGTAGATAGATTCGTCGTCGAGGACAATGTATTCTTTCAGGTTTTCAGAGCGATCGAAGGTAATAAAATTAACTTTTTTGAAAATTCTCAATTAGGTCACCTATTTAAATGGACTTCTAAAAACCTTCTAAAATTTAAAATTTTAACGATTTTGTGAATTTTTTAAATATCTTCACCACTGGCTCTGTACTGAAAAAATTAGTACCGTAAATTGTTTGTTCTGTGAAAAAATGAAAAAGATTATTCTGCACAAATTGTACAATATTTTAAAATGAAGTGATTTTAGTTTTAGGCTAGACTTTTATCCTCATGATTATCAGAGAATTGAGTTTTTTTGAGTTTCTTTAAATTTCGTTACTTATGTGATTATGATATCTCGTAAATAATATAAAATATTTTTAATAAAATTATAAAATTTATAATAAAATTTATAAAATTTTTTCAAAGTACTTTCTTAACTAGGTGATTTTGCATAATATTAAATATTTCATAGCATTGAGCACACATATTGAAATTTTAATTTTGAGAGAATGTAAGAGTGAGATATAGATAGAGTTTTAAAAACTATGTTTTACAGTTAGTTTTAATTCATTAACTCTATTAGTTTCTATGACATTTAAGTCTTCTATATAAAAATTTCTATATAACAAGATCTTGATGGATTAATAATTTAAAGATATTAATAAATGTCAATTAATAATATTATTAATTAATATTAATTAATATTATTAATATTAATAAATATTAATAATGTCAGTTGGTTATGAATTAATTCCAACTGATTTTAAATAAACAACAATACATATTAAAACACTTATAAAATATTTAAATATACAAAATATTTAAAAATATTAACAATATAAAAAACTATCAAGTAAAAATTATTAAAGATTTGATCAGTAATATTATTTGAAGTTTTCCGTTAGTTTAAAATTTTATTCAATATTCGATTTTGAAATTTTGTTATTTAAAATTTTCCCTTTACAGTGTGAAGGACAACGATGGGTGAACTTGAAACGGATCACTAAAAAAATGACCACCAAGACGGCAGCGTATAATATTATTGCTAATTTTCGATGTAAATTAAAACGAAAAGAAAATAAATTATTAAAGAAAAAACTTAAATATCAATCGAAATATTTCTATAATTTCAAAGAAATTGTAAATGTTTATTTCCACAGATGCATAAAGTTCTATGATATCTTTCGTAAAGAAATTATTGTTCCAATTTTTAGCTTATTTAAATTAGACTTATTGAGCGATAATTCATCATGGTTGACTAAACAAAAGCTTTTCACTAATTTCAACAAAGTTTGAATTGCTTTTCAGAGTTTCAAATTTTGTTTAACTGAAACCACAAGTTTAAACAACAAGGAAAGTTAGAATTATTTACATAAGTTATCGTGCATGATAAGCAGATGTAGCATCTTGTACAATTCCCACAGATTTACTCCAATAAATGCATAAAATATATCTGTTAAAACTATTTTCTATAGATTATGCTAAAATGGTATTTTCTATTTGCTATTAGACAAAAGTGATATTTATTTTTTGGTTTTTTTTCTATTGAAAGCAAAATAAAATCCAGTTCATTTCAGTAGAAAATTTATTAAATTTTAATATAAACATTTCAAAATTTCTTTTAATTGGATAAATAATGACTGAAAAAATAATTTGCAATTTTTATTGTAGAAGAATTCGATGATTTATTTGTTTGAATTAACTGCTGTTTTTAAAAATTTTTTATAAGATTTTAAAGAATTTAATTTATCAATTACATTTTTTTTTCGTGGAGTGAATAATAGAATTTATCAAGTTGGTTAATTTAACACATAGAAAAGAAAATCTAAATGGCAGGAAGTTATTGTAAAGGGGTATTTGGTTGCCTGATCTCTATATAATTTCATGGAATTCTAACAATTATTAAATATGGTCACTTTATGTGTTTTAGATATTTCATTTTCATTTAGAATTATATCAACTTTCTTTCTCTTTGTAACACAAATTTTTGACATAACCCTTTAAAAAAAGAAAAAAATGCAGTGTTGAAATTTCGTTAAACAAGGAAATAGTTTTGATCTATAGCCACTAAAAAATATAAATTAAATATCACAGAAAAACATAAACATATGAAAATGTGACAAAAAAACAAATATCTTTAGTGGGTGATTGTTTGAGGAGCGTAAAGTTTGAATTTCAACTTGTTCAAAAAAGACAACATAGTTCATGTTCTGGGATTTTCAACCTTGATTCCTACCTTTAGGGTATCGTGATTTTGGAAAAGAGGACAGTGTTTCACCACTCGTCCTTGTCCATTTCTTTATAATTTACTAAACAATAATAGATATAGTCTGACATATCGAGATTTCAGATGTTGTATGTCTCAAGATCGCACCCACATATCTTGAATATATGCATATTATGCAATTAGAGAAAATTGAAAGGTTCATTTTGTGTAGCATAATTTAAAGAACAAATTATATTAGACTCTAGAAATTGTCATTGGTTGTATTCAAAGCTTCAATATGGTTTTTAAAAATTTACTAAAAAATGCCGTACCTCTTGCCAAAAGCAGAAAAACCAGAAAAGCACATCTGATTTAGTGAATGGTATGCGACGACCTAGGAAATGAGTGAATATATTTGATGTATTCAAAAAAACATTTAAAGAACTTCTTAAAAGATTGATGAAAACCTCCTATTATTTCTCAAAATTGACGGGTACCATGTAATTATAAAAATGCATTCGAATCTAAATATTTGAGACAAAAATCGGAAACATTCACTTTTGGATTGAGCACCTTGATCAGTAATTATGTGGTTAAGAAAATCGTTTCACAAAATGCAACTAAATATTCTATAGAGGTTTCAGTTGTAATAATTGAAATTGCTCCGTCACAGTTCAGTTACTTTTCCAGTCTGTCATATAATAAAAGAATATATTTTTTAACTTTACAAAAATATAGTGAATCGACAATATCAAAAACAAGGGAATAAAAGCAATTGTTAGACGGACAATGAATGACTAAGAGTTTAAAATTTTTTATGATTTCTTTCCGTTTTACTAAAGAATGTCCGAGGTTAGTACTGTCGTACTGCTCCAATAAAGTTATATGGAGATATTTGTTGTAAGCCTGATATTTAAATGAAGATTTGGAAATTTGAATGTCAATAGTAGTGAGATATGAGCCAGCGGGAACAAAGACATATATGTCCCCTAGAACAAAGATTATATGAGTCATGCGTTTTTGGAGAACAAATAAATACGAGTCAACCTTTATGGAAAACAAAGAAATAAGAGTCACCATTGAAAATCTTTCAAAGTCCTTTTTACAAAGAAATTAGTACAATGCAAAATTAGAACTTATTTTTAAAACAAAGAAAATATTTTTAATATTGACGTTTTTATTTTTGTTTAAATAACATCTTATGGGAAATAATTTTCTCTATAAATTTACTGTGGATAACTTTTCAATTGTATAATTTGATCAGGATTAAAACGTCGTTGAAATGTTTGTCTTACGTTTTGACGTATGATTAACGCAAAAAATTAAAAAACTAAAATTACAATCTTAAGATTTTAGTTCTCTACATTATTTTGGTCTACATTATATTGGTCATATTATGATCTGATAAATATTTGAGTATCGAAAGTAAAAAGAAGATTCATGATTGCATTTTCACGTACGTCATTTGCGTAAATTTGAAATTATAATCCAAAAGTTTTGTAGAGAATAAAATTCTGGAGAAAATCCCCCAAATTTGAAAATTATTTGATAATTCGTTCTATGTTTAAATTTACATACTAAATGTATTTGTTCCCGCGGGCTCCCATCTCACTACTACTAGACGATTCCTTTCCCTTTCATATTTTTCAAAATATTTAATATCCATTTCGTAGATCATCGAATTATGTGAATAAATATATTTTAAATTTTAAAATCTGATCACGAGAAGTGTCTCAAAATTTTATTTCAACACCCCCCCCCCTCATACTTTAACAAAGAGACATGATAGTTCAAAAAAAATAGTTCAAAGTCCATTTAACAAAGAGACCAAAACTAAAACTTAAACCATAAACTTTTACCAAGACATCTATATATCAAAATGTAGAGGATGAAATTCCAAGACTCACGGACAAAACGGCCGCCAAATGTCAAAATTTAAACACTGATTTGTACATTAAATATTTTGGCCTACATCACACAAATTTATATCTAGAGATGCATAATAAAAAGACGAACAAAATAATATGCTGGCCATTTCTGTACAACTTATCACTCAATCTATGTACTGGTAAAGGTTATCTAATGCAAAGCAATTTTAAATTGAATTAAATCAGATTTCTTTTTAATGGTTGATTTAAACTAATGCAGAAACTAACATTTTCTGTTTAATACATTTGTTTTAAAATATACAATATATTTTTCTATAATGAAAATATTACAAATCGGACAATGCGGATTTGTGCTGCATGTGTCCACAAGGAAGATATAACATTTCAATTCTAATTGATTAACATTTGCAACATGACTCATATTTGTTTGTTCTCCAAAAGGTATGACTCGTACGGCGAATTATGTGATGACTCATATTTCTTTGTTCGCCAATAACCATGACTCACACGATGAGTAACCCGATTACTCATTGTCTTTGTTCTCCAAAAACATGACCCATAATCTCTTTGTTCCCGCGTGCTCACATCTTACTATAGTCAATAAATAGGAAGTTATAAAATTTGCCCGATTTTAATTATTTATTTCAAAAGAAGGGCCCAAAGGATTTTTAGTGATGACATATCCTACGATTTATATAAACAAATTATAATAATTAATTTTTGGATTTCTATTCAAAAAATCGGTTAAAGATTTACTTGTTACATTTACTACTGTTACATTCCATTTAAAACAAAAAATCCAATCGAATTTATTATTTGTTTCAAATTTGCCCCCCCCCCACCCCCTTTTCAACAAAACTGATATTATAAAGTCTTATATAAAATAAATCTTCATAAATTGGTAATTGTTTAATATTATAATAAAATAAACTGAACAATTTACATATGGCTCTCATTGTGAAAATTCCAACTAGAAAAACAAATAATCAAAAATTTCAATTATTCCCTTGATTTATTGATAAAAATAATTACGTTTTTCCACATTTTAAATTAATTAATTTTTCAAGCAATATATTCTATCAATGTTTACTAATTGTGTTTTTTTCAAATTAGAATCTGTTTACTTGTATCAAACAAAAAATTTCTATTACAATCATAACTTGAAAATTGTTTTATTCGATTCATGAAAAATTAATTTGTTTTAATTCATGAAAAAACAATGAAATATTATTTACAATTTGCATAATATGATCATTTTATTTTTAAATTTATTGATGGATTTAAAATGATTTCCACTTGATAATATTTTTGATTTGGGAAATCCCGGGATTACTGAATTTGGAAATTAAAAAATAATTTTTAACTTTAAATATATCCCAAGGCTGTTATGCTAGGGAAAATTTCGTCAATTTTTTACATTTCTTAAAATTTTCTGTACGAGTCCATGGACATATCAAAGAGTCAGTTTGACAAATTATCAATGGTGGTTCTTGGAATAAATTTTTTTTTAATTTTGGGAGCAAATTGATAGGTAAATAAAGCTGATAATTTATTAACACTGATATACAGTCAAATCTCGTCAGGATCGAGCATGAGTGGCATAGTAACAAGGGTTTGTAAAAATAGATTTATTTTCTCAAGTTACTTATCCGACCGAAGCTCTCAAGAATTGTCGGTTGGCGCATCTATTTTTGGCGGATCACGTGCATCTCGTTATCTAACTGATTACTATTGAATTAAAAATAAATTTATAATCGTTTAAAACCTGATTTTTTAAATTATTTTAAAACGCGTTCAGGATTTTCATTCCAATTCCTCTTGCATGTAAAAATTTGTCCAAGGAAATTATATCGGAACACAAATTTCATTGCGTAGACTTGAGATACTTTTAATAATTTATTCCATACTAAATAAAGCGGCGGGACAAAATGGTACGCACAAAATGGTATGAGGACATAATGGTATTGGACAAAATGGAATTATTAAATATATGCGACTTTAGATAGACTAATTGTTATCAAAAAGTTAAGAAAATATTTAAGAGGACGGCCAAATATATGTTATCTTTAATTTTTATTATTGACAAAAATTCGGAATTGACCTTTGTAACCGCAAACTTTTTTATTTATAATAATTTATATAATTTTATTTGACTAGTCAAGATTTTCTATTGTTTTTTATTATTATTAAATTAGATACGAATGGAACCAGATATTTATGCTAAATAAAGGCAACTTACTTACTTATTATTCTTTTGTTCACGACCATTTTGTCCTAGAACCCTAAATAATAATAACATTTATTTAATTTTAGACATTGGAAAGCTTTTCTAATTTTCAGGCAAAATTGAAGGTTTTATGTCATTTTATATAATCTTTGCACGAGAAAATAAGCATTCAAATGGTCCATTTGAAGGTATGATAGAACCTAAATGACACCATGCACAATGGAGTTTTGGGAATAACTTGTGATTTTATTTATAGAAATCATTACCAACAGCATCAGATTCAAATTTCTAAAATTTCAAAAATTATATTTTGATTACACGTCACTATCCATAATATTGACTAAATGTTTATTCGGTGCCATCAAAAATTTCTTCAGATTTTGACATTTTTTGAGTAGTTGTTTCTTCAAAGAATGTCTTTATCTCTGGTTGAACTTAATTTGATTGTATTGAGAGATTTAAAAAACAGTATTCCTCAATCACTACGAAAGTGTTTAGAAAATTCAATTTGAACTCTTTATGGAAATTCTCATCTTTGAGGCTTGTCAAATCAACAAGACCAGAAAAGTTCATTATTTCAAGAACAACATAAATTTATGAGTAATCGCAAGATATTCTTAGTCTCATCATTTTCAATTCAATTAGGTGTTTTGAATATATGGCACCTTGGAAAATTGAATTATCAACTATTTCATTCAACTCAAAGCAGCAAAGTATTCCTGTTTTAAAATTGCTGCAGTAGGTAGAAGTGAGCTCACAATGAGTCATCGTTTTTTTATCAATTTTTTTCCTGTCATAACAAAGGCAATGAGCTATGTTAATTAATTTATGTAGGTCAAGGTTATAGAGACAAAGGTCATGAGTCATATAAAAATATTTTTTTCTAAGTCAAAATAAATTTTTTTTAAATGACCGCAATCGTCTTATTTTTATTTTGGACTTTTTACACAACCGATATTTTATGAAAATATTTATAGTATTTTTAAAGAGAGCACTCCCTACTTTTCAAAATTTTTAACTTCCAGAAATCGAATAAAAATATAATAGCTTTGTTAATAATACACTTATTAATCAAACTGTTTTTTATTTAAATCAATAAAAAAAATCTGCTTAATACATTTATTTAGCAATACATAAATTATACATGTTAAAATTCAAGAGCAAGTCGTGTACGTTCTATTCGCCATATTGAAAACAAAATATTATTTTTATCTTCTTTGAATCCTTGTATAGTTAAAGTGATATACCAGTTTTCATTCTCCTAGAAAATGGTTTCTTGAAAAGCTTCATAAAAACCAGCATAATCGGATATTGAAAAATGCTGTTTTAGTCACATGAATATGGTTATTGATTTTCGCAAAAGTATTTTTCAAAGCATCAATATCATCTTTTGACAAGTTAGCCATAAGATGTAGATAAGGAGGTTTGCTTAGTTTCGCTGGATTGGTCAACTTGATTTCTGTTAAAATATTTAAAAAGTACATTTTAAAATTGTGAAATAATCGAACTGGTTGCAATGGAACTCCATTATTTATTGGATTTTCATTTTCTTCTGCATATGTAAATTATGACTAATTTCAAAGAACCTCATGTATTTATAAGAGAGCTCGACCAATCAGATTCGTGCATGTGTGTTGCATTTGCCTTGTTTACTCTCAGTTTAATTCTATTTTACTATTTACCATTTAAAAATCAAGACATTTATATAAAAAACATTTAATGGTTATCAACAATACGTGAAAAGTGGTATTTTCGCAATTCCTCTCGCCAATTGATATGGTTACGAAGTCTATCAAAACAACCTCATAAACAAAAATTGATGGATGGTCAATTCGTTGCAGCTCTTCATTAAAATTTAAATGTTGTTGGAGAATCGGTTCCAAATCAATCCCTGTTGCGAGTATAATTCTTAATGAATAATTTCTGGAGTGCAGCAAATAAGTTCCGACAAGATTTTCGGATAGAGCTCCTCCATTTTACCGATGAGAATCCCCATTAATATATTTGAAAATTAAAATATTTTAAAAATATATTAATAATTAATGTTTCGGTAAAATTAAAAGTTTCTATAAAATGAACAAAATTCATTTCTTCTTTTTCATATTCATTGCTGACAAAATAATTGATTCGAACTAATTGTTGATCTTTATGAATTGTTTCCAGTAAAATCACAGTTGCATTGACACTATCATCAAGAGGGAATTTTGCTGGATCTGAAGTATTAATATCAAGAACAAAATCATGACGACCAACAGGAACTGATCCAACTATTGCTGAATCAAGGACTTGATCTAAATCTGCATTTGAGGCGTTGCTGACATAAATTAATTTCCATTCCAAATCATCTTTTAAGCTTTCAAAAGATTCGAATTTAACTTTAAATTTAAATTTGGAAGAAAATTTGGCTGAATTTTCCAGAGCTCCAACATTACCAATACTAATTTTAGCCATTGTTTCAAGTATTCAAAATAATTAAAATATAAAATGCTCAAATAATAAATTGAGATCTCACAAAACTTTATTAAATTAAACTAAATTCCACATTTTTCAAATTCTCTATCTTCCAATAAACTACAAATCACAAATTTAAACAACTAGATAAAAAATTAGCGAATTTCTGAAATCAAAGTAAATTAATTAATATTCTTCAATAATAAAAATTTTACCATGTTTGGAAAGAACGTTTAACATGATTTTTATATTTTAAAACTGAAAAATAACTTATAATCGTTATATATATATAAACATGTATAGTGATTTTTTTTATGATTCTTTCTAGATTCTTTTTACTCCCAATAGACTTTTTATTACCATCTGCCATTTCAAGAGCTTTAGTCTCATCTTTTATGAATTAATTCCAATAAAATTAGCTCCATTGTGAGACCAATAGTCAACTACAAAGATTGTTGAAGAGATCAGTTGTCTTGATAGGTTGAATTTGAAAACTTGATTTCTTTTCTAGGTAAACCTTTCTATTTCCAAACAGATTTCCTTTATCATGTCAACACCACAATTTATTGTTGGAAGAACCTAATGATTCATTAACTTTGTACCATCATTTAAAAAATGAGGTTTGATAACTAAACTGAACTTTCTCCGATCCTGACAGTTCAATGGAGTCTACTAGTCTTATCTTTTCAGTTTTAGTCAGGGATTCAATGTGATCAAAAATTAACTTCTTGAAACATGTACATGGGACGGATGCATGGGTCACTGAGGTTTCTAGCTCTGCAGTTTCTGTTTGGGTACGAGAATTTTATTGAAAATATATTTTTTCTCACTTTCTCATTATTGTGTGTGTGCTCCTGACGTGATGAAACAAAACAAACAAAACTCTTTAGATTTACATACAAATATTAATGAAAATTGATAGGTTGTCTAATAAAATATTTCCGTCCAAAAAATATTTTCAGACTTTGCAATTTTATTCACGATAACGGTAAGTATTTAAAAACATTTATTTTTCAATATAAATTATCAAATAATTCAGAATATTTAAATAAAACACAAATAAGAAATTTTATTAGAAAATTTAAAATACCGAATAAACAAGAAAAAAATAATATTTTATCAATTAAAAATCATAAATCAAAAGTCAAAAATCATCAGTAAAAATATAACTAATCTATTTTTATCAAAAAAAATCAAGTAGACAATGTTATACCAATGTTTCAAGAAGTTATTAAATATTTTAATCAATTAAAACAATATAAAAATGATTCGAGTCACATTTTTTTAAAGTATCAATAAAATTCGGTAAAATTTAATTTGGCTAAATCGATTTAAAAAAAAATTAAATATGCAATAAAAATCGATTTTAGGAGTAAAATTATTTTTCAAATATTTTTGTTTCAATTCACTTGACACTCGGAATTTTCACATAATATTTAAATATACCGTTACGCTTAAATGAAAACTAATAACAAAAATAAAGTTATTTATTGAAATTTAAAGAAGACAAAAAATTATTTATGAGATTTAATTTCAGATGAAAATATTTTATAAATAAATTTTTTATAAAAATTTTATTCAATCGTTATCTAATGAATAAACGACAAATAAATGGAATATATAAATTGAATTAAAGTCTTAAATTAATAAGTAATTAAATGAATTCTCGTATTAATTATGAGAAAATGTTTTCCTAAGGGACATTAAATTTTATCTCACACTTGTAGAATATTTTTCCATTTTGGAACATATTTTTCATCAGCAATCAATCATTTTTAGATATTTTTGTTTTATTGAATGATTTCACTTAATTTATTTTTACAAATTTATGATAAGAATACCATTAATCTTTGAAAGGAAGCAGCAGAAAAATTATTTGAAGATAAAAGTTAGCTCTGAGGCAATATCATAATAAAAGTCATGTAAAATTATGATAAATTTATATCAATAGATGTTAATAACTTAACTTAAAAATATCCAGTATTTTTCAATTGGAAAATTAGAAATTCAGTTCCAGTCATCAACATCTGCCACTTCTTAAAACTTTCACCGCATTAAAAGCATAATTTTAGATATCTTTCAAAAATATTCCTATTTCATTTAATAATAATCAGAAAAATAATATTATAATTCATGTTTCCTTTTAAAATTTATTTAATTTTAAAATTAACAATTTTATACCGACAAATTATTGGAATATTAAATATTGCAAAAAGTTCATTCAATTATGGACAATCCGGTGAACACAATTGTATTTATTATAGTAAAATAGGTAAAGAGGAAAATTAACAAACATTTAAATTGAAATTATTATAAAATTAAAAAAATTATATTATTAAAAATGTAATTTAAAATAAGACAGAAATGTTTAAAATTTGTTATAAAAATAATTTATATATAAAACACGAAGTCAAATTATGTATGAAAATGATAGTTGTTGAAAATTTTTAATGTCTGTTAAAATTGTCGATACTAAAATTAATGTCTCGACAATATTTTTTTTAAAAATAGTTTTTTTGGATAAATAAATTATTTATACTGTTTAAATACCATAGTATTAAATACCATAGTATTAATACCATAGTATTAAATAGCCCATAAGGTCGATCGCGATCTACCGGTAGATCGCGAAGGATTTTTTAGTAGATCTTCATAAAAAAAATATTTTTTATATAAATTTAGATTTTATATAAAATTTCTGTTTTATGCTTAAATTTTTTGCCAATTCTCATGTTCTGTGTTCCATTTCTATGTTAATACTAAATAACATTTTTTAATTTTGATTTCACCATTTCCAAAATGTTATTTAGTTTAATTTAGTTTAATTTAATTTTGTTTATTTAGTTTAAATATTATGTAAGTATTAAAAAAGTAGATCGCATACACATTTTGGATGTGAATGTAGCTCTCCTAGAAAAATTAGTGGGCACCCCTGTATTATAGGCTCTAATAATAATAATAATAATATAATAATAATAATAATAATAATAATAATAATAATAATAATAATAATAATAATAATAATAATAATAATAATAATAATATTTTATGAAAATGTTCATGCAACTAATGAAATTTTCGTGAAAATAATCATGAAAATATTGAAAATGTTAAAAATCATGAAATTGATGTGGAAATTAAGTTTTATGAATATTTAAGTAAATAATGAAACTTGAAAATAAAATAATAATACTTTGAAAATAAATAATAAGAACTTTGAAAATAACTTTTTAAATAATAATAATAATAATAATAACAAAATTGTTTAAAATTTAGAGTGTTTATCATATTTTATAATTTATTAATTTTTTTATTATTTATTATATAAAGTATTTGAAATTGAAAAAAGCGTTTTCCAATTATTATCTAGTTCAATTAAACAATTTTAAAATCCTTTATTAGATTTACTCTTTCCTTTACTTGGCTAATATCTTTCATAAATAATATTTCGTTCTTTTAAGACGGGATTCTTTTCAGCATTTTAGTGAGCAATAAAACCAGAAATACATTATGATTTCAAAGATATTCTTGTTTTAAACTATTTGTGTGAAGTTCTAAAGAAAATTCATGAAAAGAACACATCAAAAACACTTAATTAATCGAGAATACAACCGAAATATTGATTAAAGGTAAAAAAGCGGTGAAAGAAATTCGAGTAAAACTTCAGGATTTACTTAGTATTTTGGCGTAAATTTGTGAATACATCTAATTTAATTGTAGAGAATATCAAGTATGATATCCAATTCAACAGATTAAAAATTATTAGAAATTAGAATTAATTATCGACGTTTTAAATAATATGTAAAAAACTTAACGAATAAAAAATTTAAATTAATTAAATGCAAAAAATAATTTTCTAAAAAATGTCAAAAATTTTAAAAAATTTGTTATTTTAATTAAAATGTTTGCTAAAGTTTGAATTATAAATAAAAAATATTTTTATTCATTACATATGTTAGATAATACAAAGTTTAATTTTTAAAATGAAACATGCAGATGATTCTAAAGAATAATTTCAAATTTAAGGTAAATTTTTTAACAAATTTTAGTTTGATGCTATGTAATGAAGATATTTAAAAATTTTGAAAATGAAATTAAATATTAATCTACAAATAAAAATTTAATCTTTTTATTAAAATTCTTTTTAATAATATATATCACCATTTGTACATCCTTTTCACTATATATTTCGATAGCATCACTATCATCATCAGGTTACCTACATTCACTAGGGATGTATAACTATACAATATTGACAATTTATAAACAAATTTATAATTGAAAAATTTATAGATTTTATAACACAGCAGTAAACACACAACAGTTATAGTTTAATGATAATTACAGTTTTACTGATAAGTGTAATTTTGTGCATTATTAGAAAAATAATTGAGTCAGTGAAGTTACGTGCAGTAAATTTTATTTTGTTATCCTTCATACGACTAAACATTAAACACTTCCTTGCTGGTAAGTTTAATAGCAAAAATTACTTTGTTGTATTAAAATAATTAAATATTATTTATAGTGGTACATTAGTAATTTTAAAATGTCATCAAAAAAGCTATCAAGATTTCAAAATCGTAAGCGCAAAACTCTCAGAGCTCAAGAGTGTGAAAAGGAAAGTGGTCGACTGTTAAGTTTTCAAATCAAGTCTTGATGTTTCCGCCACCAGCGACTTGGATAAATGTGTAGAACAATCTGATGTACAACAAAATATGTCAGATCACGCGGATGAAGGTATTTCAAAAAAAGAAGAAAATAAAAGAGAAGTTTGATATTATGATGCAAAGCGAATGCTCACATGAAATTAAATCCAGTACCAGTGCCACGATTAATTATGTAGATTACAATGACCCAGGAAACTGGCCTGACTATTGTAATGATAATTTTCGTCAGATTTTATTACAAAATCCACCACTTCAAATTATTACATATAATTTTCCCAAAGATTCCAAAAATCGAAAATTTTGTCCGATTCACTACAAGAGAAAACTAGCCAATGGTGAAGAAGTATACCGTTCATGGTTGATATATTCAACTATAAAAGATGCGTTTTTTTATTTTTGCTGCAAGTTATTTAACAAAAACAGTTCGTAAATCCTAAAAAAATTAGGATCAAAAGACTGGAAAAATATTGGAGCAATTCTATCTTCACATGAAAGGAATACTTTTCATTTAGAAGACTTTCAGACGTGGAAAGAACTTGATGTGTGTATATCCAAGTAAAAACAATTGATAATATTAACCAGCAGAATATCAAAGAAAAAGAACAATACTGGCGGCAAATTTTGGAACGTTTGATCGCTTTGATCAGAGTACTTGCCACTCAAAACTTAGCATATCATGGACATGGCTATACAGTCTATTGAAGAGAGGTTCCAACAATTAGAATAACATGATATTTTATTTGGCTTCCTTTATGATATATCCAATATCAACAAAAAGACATCTGCAGATATACTTACTGACTGCAAACATTTAGAAACGTCTCTGACGCATAAAGACAATAAAGATATTGATGTCTATGATCTTTGTAATGAGCTTCAAGTAGTAGCTCAAAAGCTTCCAAAGCGTATGTCTCCATCAGATGTGCTCCTCTATATAGTACAAAAAAAATTGGAAGATTGTGTACCAAATGTTGTTTTTCCTTGAGAATATTATTAATATTTGCAGTGTCCGTGGCTAGTGAAGAACGCAGTTTTTCAAAATTGAAATTAATTAAAAGTTACTTCCGTTCAACTATGTCGCAAAGCAGACTTGTGGACTTAGCTACAATTTCAATAGAATATGATTACGCTTCGACATTGGAATTGAAAGAATTAGTAGAA